>PVIJ01002766.1:0-70757 GCA_004024925.1 Scalopus aquaticus
AGATCAGGCACAAGGCAAGGATGTCCACTCTCACCATTACTTTTCAATATAATACTGGAAGTCCTAGCCAGAGCAATTAGACAAGAGAAAGACATTCAAGGGATCCAAATAGGAAAGGAAGAAATTAAACTGTCTCTATTTGCAGACGATATGATAATATATATACAAAACCCTAAAAACTCCATAGGAAAACTACTCATCCAATAAATTAAAAGCAAAAACTTGGGGCTGTTTAAAATACTTCTAGCTACTTGTCCTCAGGACGTGCCTCCAGGGAAAATTCTAGTAAACTTCTGTCATTATCATTGTTTTCTATGAATAGTCACCCCATTCCCAAACACAAGTTTCTTTTCAGAATACAAGTTTTTCTGGCTCTAAGTTCAATCAGCTGAAGCTTAGGGTTTAAGAATCTTGTTGAGTTCAGTTAGAGGACAGAGTGTGGAATAACTTGTTTGAAGAAGACCCAGGGCGTGAGTTAGGAGAAAGAGAAAAGTAAGAGAAATTTTGGTTTTGGAGACATTAGAAGTAAGATTTATGATATATGGAGGGGTGCGTATGTGTGTGTGTGTGTGTGTGTGAGAGAGAGAGAGAGAGAGAGAGAGAGAGAGAGTGAGAGAGGTAGAGAGAGACAGAGAGACAGAGGGACAGAGAAAGAGACAAGAATATCATTCCAGTGCATGTAAGTCGTAAGAGGACAAAAATTAAAGAGCTCCTCCTTCCCCAGTCACTTAGGGCAGGTAGCTGGTGTGAAGACACTAATGAACATGGAAATCTATCCATCTATCCGGGTACTCTGCACCTTTCCCCTTGTGTTTTAGAGTTGCTAAGAAGGTACAGGTGGTATGCTTTTGTTATCTCTACGCCATTAACCTGGGTGGTTCTTGCTCAGATTAGCCTAGAATGTTGCTTTAAATGTGAGATTTGGCTATGAAAATTAATCACTCACTTACTTTTCTGTTTTGATTTAAATTGAGATAATCAGTTTGTGGGTTTGTGAAGTTCGTGGAGATGCTTTACATATTCATTTATCTCTTCAGTAGTAAGGTAATAATAATGGTAAGTCTCCCACATTCTTCATAAACTTTATTTTATAAAGAAGTTATAAATGATTGGGGTAATTAATTCATGCATATGTTACCAATTCCAAAGTACAAAGGTGTTTCTAATGAGAAGAAAGTTTCCTCCCATCTCTTGTCCCTGTAGCCACCTAAGGGTTTTGTTTTTGTTTTGTTTTTAATGCAACCATAGTTACCAAGGGAAGCAGTTAATAATATAAATAACATAAAGTTATTCACAGGCTTAGTTATTTTATTAAATATTGGAAATAACCTCTTTCCTCCTGAATGATAATTGCTGAAAAAGTTGATTGTTTGTTCCTTTGTATTTGATATTTCTCATCTTTTTGAAATATAGCTGTCTGTAATGTCCACAGAACTAAAAATTACCCCCATTCTGGAATAATCCCTCAGTATTCCCTAAGGGTACTTAAAATGTCCCCTTCTACCCAAAATTCACAAGGGTTTATTTCTGATTTCATATTTATATACCTTCTTTCTAGTTTAATCCAACTACAAGGCAATTAAAAGCAAAAAAAAAAAAATTAGAATTTTGAAAATCACTAGAACCCAGTTTGACTCTTGCTCTTAACCAAAAATGATTGAAATAGCCTCTTTCATCCTAATAGCAGTTTGTAGAAATGTTTTCCCTCGGGTTAAGTGGATGTTTTAACTTATCTTTTCTCTTAGGGATTCTGGGGAAAGAAGAAATGATTTATAGTCTTTTGCAAAGGGGGATCTTAGTCACTACAACTAGTAGATCTAAAGGTGTCATGGTTCAGATAGTCCAGTCTGCTCCCTTGTTCTCTTGTACTAAGGCTGTTAAAAGAGTAACTGTGTTGAAGAGAGCAGACTAGATTTGCTGCTCTGGGAACGCTAATCTGTGTCTAGACCTGAAGCCAGGTCATTGGAACAGAGGATTGAGAACCGCAAAGAATTGTGAAAATTAAACAATAAAAATTTCATGAAATTGGACTTCTTGCTTCCAGCCCAGTATCTAGCATATAAGGAGATTAAGTCATCACGCCCATCTTTACATCAACAATAAAAATTTCTGAAGAAATTGAAAATCAACATTTTTTTTTCTGGGATCAATCAGAGAATTGAGATCACAGAGCAAACTGCTGCCCTCCAAAATTGTAGAGACATATATGGATGAAGAAAAATCACAATTTACTATAGTAGAAACAGTTGGGCTACAAAGGAGATCATCATATACCTCTCTATTTTCTTGCAGGTTGGTAAATAATCAAACAAGTTTGACAGACTGATAAGAGGAAAAGCCATGTCGTACTTTAATAATAATATGGATCCCTCCTATGTGCATGGGAGAGACCCGCCAAGACTGAACAAATTGCCCATGTGGCTTGAGGCATCATCTTAAATAGTTTAGCTAAAAACAAGGGAGGTTAGGTGAAGAAAGGGACATTCGGGCAAAAAATTAATCAAAAAATGAAGATTGAAGTTTTGCTATCTCCATTGAAAAGAGATAAGGTGGTTATGATGTTTTTGGAGCTGATGGGTTTGAGAGCAGGGTCCTTGGGTTCACTCTGAGAAATATTTTACCAGTGCTCCCCTTCAGTGCACGCGATGAGTTTCCCCACAGAGACAGAGCCATTAGTTATACTTAAACAGGTTTATCAGGGAATGGGACAGGGAAATAAAGGACTCTTGCATAGACACAAGCGGGCAGGAAGAGCTGCCCCGAAAGGGACAGTTTTGCTAAGAGAGGCCTGCATGGTTGCAGGCAGGCGGGGAGCCCTGAGGAGAGCTGCCTCTGCTGAGGGAGGTCAGTGAAGACCCGGCATGGTGCAGGTCACGGGCAGGCAGGCAGGCCACTGCCCTGCAGAGGGGCAGAGTTGGTGAAAATATCACCTGCATAGGCACAGGTGGGCAGGAAGATGGCTGCCCTGAGTCACTGCAGAGACTGCACTGATAAAATCCTCTTTCAGTTGGGAGGGGCTCGTTTGTTCCATCCAGGAGTGGTTTGTTTGCTATTCATTTTGAGTATCTATGTAGGATCTGAAAGGGATGGAAATTCTACAGTGGGCTCAATCTTCATATCTTCACCTTCCACTGAGCAGTCAGACACCTACTTGATCTTATGCTTTGTAACTTAGGTGCTTTGTAACTTAGGTGCCTAGGGATTTTTGGTTATCATTGTGCTAATGGCTATATTGATTCCTTCTACCCCCATCTCCTCATGTGGGTCTGGTTCTAACCTTATTTTAAGTTATATTTCCTCCATCAGTTAGGTCTTCCTAGTGTTACAGGGCAGGGAGAGGGGCACCCCCAGAACCCCCAAAACTGTCCCTTCTAAATAGGTTCTACTATCCGCCACATCAGGACAAAACATATAAGACCTTAAGTGGAAAAGAAACTTTAATACAATTAGTGTAATAATACAGAAAAGACAAAGAATATAGTTTCTAAACTAAGCACCCAAAGTTACCCATCACCTCGTGAGCAAAAGTCCACCCAAATGGGATTGGCCCAAAGCAAGGCCCGAAAGCCTGCCATGAGTCTAAAACACCTTTTGGCAGGAACCCATAGAAAAGGGTCACAAATAGTCAGACAAGTCTGTGAGGAAAAGAGCAAAATCAAAACCAAGATCAATGTTTCCAGTGTCCCCTTCCCACGGGTCTCTCACCCACATCTGTTTCAGTCAGTTCAACCAGTGCAGCTTCCTCACATGTCTCTGCTCCTTGTTCTTCTGGTTCTCCATCCTGCTCCCTTTCTTCCTTTCTCTCCTCTGTCTTCTTATCTCTCCTGCTCAGCTCCACCCTCCCTTGGGTGGGGCAGGGAACCTGGAACACTCCCCTTTCCTGAGGACCACCCTCTTACACTAGGAGAGGTCCTTACAGAGCTAAATAGCAAAAACAACCTCCATCCAGCTTTCAGAGCCCCTCCTCTGAAATAAACCTTTGCCAAAGGCATGTTTTAGGGTGGCAGATATTTGCTCTCCCACCAAACGCAAGAGCAGAAACCTCTGGGAACCAGATGTACTGTGCAAAAATTGAAAATGTATAGGGATTTGTGGAGGATCAATGTGCATAAGTTTGAAAGTTGAAAACTCCAGGAGTGTTGAGACTTAGGATGGTTGAGGCTTAAGAAGTCCCTGACAATTCTGTGAGTTTTATCTCTAGGAGCTCTACTGTTTTTTCAAAATCAGGATAGGAGAAATTTCAGTAGGGGAGGAACTGTTTCAAAATATGCCTGTAGTATTCTGTTCTTAACAAGGTTTACCTCAGAGGAAATAATTTTGCCAGAGCACCTGTGGGAAAGGAAATGGCATATTCTAGGCCTGTCTAACTTTGCTATCTCATCTAATGAAGGAAAGCAAAACAAAACTGAAAAGCCCTTAGCATGTTCCTAACCCAGGACACAGGCTCCTTCAAAGACAGGTCTAATCACAAGACTATAGAATGCCTTCTCTGCCCCACACCCCACCACCCTCTCAATAAGACTTGCATAACAATAGGATTACAACGGGAAGAACTGCATGTCTTAGATCATTTAAGAAGTCTCTAGAGAAACCAATGACTACAGGAGCTACAAAAATAAGGACTTTAGAGGAAATTTTAGCCTCTGATACCTATAGCTACAACATATGCTCCACAGAGAATGACTCCTAGCAAAATAAACAAAATACACAAACTGATTACTACGGTTCCTCTTACCCAGTTCATGTCTAACTGTAACAAAAAATTACAAAGCATATGAACAGACAAAAATAACACACACACACACACACACACACACACACACACACTCAGTTTTTGAAGTGACAGAATCAGTTTGAGATAGTGTCTAGATTTTATTGATGTTGATTTTTGGAGTCGATGGAGAGCAGGGTCCTTGGGCTCACTCGGGAAATGTTTCACCAGAGCTCCCCTTTAGCGGCACGAGGGGAGTTTCTCCACGAGACAGAGATCTTAGTTTAATTTGAAGAACAGGTTTATTGGAGAAGGAACAGAAGAATAAAGGATGCTTGCACAGACACAAGGGGGCAGGAAAGGCTGCCCCTAAAGGGACAGGTTTGCTAAGAGAGAGACCTGCATGGTTGCAGGCGGGCAGCCTTGAGGAGAGCTGCCTCTGCTGAGGGAGGCCAGTAAATAGAAGCCCCGGCATGGTACAGGTCACGGACAGGCAGGAAGGCCGGACAGGCAGGAAGGCCGCTGCCCTGCAGAGACAGAGAGTTGATGGAAAGAAGCGCCTGCATAGTCACAGGTGGGCAGCAGTGCTGCTGCCCTCTGCACTGCAGAGATTGCCCTGAGATAGTCTTCTCTTTGGGGTGGGTGGCTCACACCTTCCGGGAATGGTTTTGAATTTTGAATTTGGTTTTGATTTTGAATACCCCTGTACTTAGTGGAATAAGGAAAAGTATGTCTGTCTGTTCCGTCTTCCTGGCAGTGGAACTCTTAACTAGAACTTGAAAAAAAAAGTTCATTCTGTTTCCCTTTATTGTCTTTGTGTCCTCTGAGTTCCCATTTCTATGTGTTTATTTCTGTTTCTTTTATACTAACATTTTCTTCAGAGGTGTGGTGCTCCCTGACTAGCTATTCTTATTTAAGGTTAAGCACATAAGCAGCTACTTCAGGGGAGGAGTGAAATCTACTACTCATTTTAGGGTTCCTGGGTAGGAATCTATTCATTTCTGGGAGAGAGTGTAAATTTATCAAATACCAGTTTCTTTTTCTTTTTTTTTTTTTTTAGCCATACTGGCAGCAATTTTATTTTCTTACTAGAAAAGACCTTGGGGAGGTGGTAGGCTTTCTGAACTTTCTCTAGCTGGTCCATCTTCATGCATAAGAAAGAATAAGGATGAGAAAAACCAAAGGGTATTTCCATTCCATGGACAAACTTGATTTTGACTCCTCTTCCAATTCTAAATTCTGAATGTGCTGATGCCCCATGTGGAGATTAACCAAGGTTTCTTTGGAAAGAACTTTGCTATTTCTTTTTAGCCTTCTCCAGAGTAGATCTGATATGCTGCTTCCTTGCATCAGTATTATTCACTTCCTTCCATCTCTGTTATTTACTTCCCTTCCATCTTCCAGATCAAATACCAGTTTCTGAAGATCTTTGCACTTAAGATTGTCATTTTTTTTAAAACACATCTTCAAATGTCTTATGAAATCTGACATTGTAGTAACTAGAGGGGAAAATAGCTGAATGTCCCACTATTCTGTGTTCATGCCTTTACCTAACCTCCCTACTTTTAGTATTGAGCTCACCCTGCTTATTCCCCCAGGCCTCTACTATAGGTCTTATGGAGGTCAGAGGCAATGGGGCAGGAGACTCATTTTTGGTCCCTGATCATTGAAACACATAGGTCATAACATGGTCATGTTAACAGGCAGAATTGAGGGATACCCTGAGGCCCCCAAACTTGCATACTTTAAATGGATTCTGCCATCTCTTCCACAAAGTCAAAGCATACTTTCAGTGTGTAAAAGATCTTCAATAGAAAAGAATTGTAATAGAATTAGTCATAGCAGAGAGAGAAGAGAAAAAAGGGATAATAGTGTCCCAAAAAAGACCCCAAAGTTACCCATCCCCTCATGGGTAAAGGCCCAGCCAAACAGAGTTGGCCCAAAGTAGGGCCACTGAGGCCTAAAAATTTGCCACAAGTCTGAGGTACCCTCTGATGGGGACCCAGAGGAAAGGGGCAGAAGGAGCCAGGCTAGTCTGACAGGAAAGGATCAAAATCAAAGTACATGTTGAGTTAAGTCTGCTATGGTCAGCCTCCTCACGGATTTCTCACCCACATCCTTCCATGTTCCTCAGTCCCTGGTGTAAGTCCAAGGCCAGGAAGCAAGCACGGCTTCTTCACATGTCTATCTGCTCCCTGTGCTTCCTCCAAGTCTTCTCTCCCAAGTCCTTTTTGGCTTCCCTTGCTGCTCGGCCCCACCCTTCCTTAGGTGGAGCAGAGAACATGGAAACTCCTGCTTGGATGACGCTGTTACAGTGCACAGTCATCCACTGTTCCTGTCCATATAGTGTTGGGAGACAACTCTCCTGTTTTTTTGTATCATACTGAGCAGAGGCACTGACAGATTTTATTTTGAATGATCCTCTTGAGGACATTCATAGAGCAAGCAGCCTTGAAAGACTGAGATAGTATCGCCTTCTGGGGCAGAGAGACTTGTAACGTCACCTTCCAGAACAAAGGCTGTGCAGGTTTTCTTAAAATCTATTTAACATATTGGGGTTTCCTGGGCCTCCCTGGTGGCGCAATGGGTTAAGTGCAGCACTATGAAGCTATTCAGAGCCACTGCAGCACGAGTTCGATACCCAGCCAGGGAGCTTCCCACATGGCACAGCAGACCTCTCCTGTCTCACCCGCTGCTCCCCTCAGCAGTGTATTTCAGTCAATCTTCCTGTTCTGCTCCCCACTCTGTCTCTGGTGAATCCTCTCACCACCCCCCCCCCACTGCCAAACACCTCTGGCCTACACCCAGCTTGTATGCATAAATAAATAGATCTTAAAACAACATATTGGGGTTTCCTAAGATTAGCAACAGCTGCAATGCAGCAGGATCCAACTGTGCTGCTCCACGTGGGACTTGAGGGACAAGGTAAGCCAGTGTGAACATGAAGAGCAGGCCTCTGTGCCGGCAGTAATAAAGCCCTTTGCCTCTGACCCAGAGACTTGTGTTTCCTGCCAGCATGAGTCAAATTGGCAGTTTCACTTGTAAGCTTCCAAGCAAAATCTCAGACACTAAATTCTGTTTTTCCTTTGTCACAGCAGCACGTGTGGGACTCAGGAATCATCACAAGCCTGCCTCTGTTAATTCTTAGCTACCCCACACAACTTTCCAATTCTGACCTTCTCTTTTCACTCTATAGTGAGAAGCGTGGGCTGGATCCTGCAACTCTAGCACTCACCATCTCTCTTTTTTCCATCCTCCTAGCTTGGGAATATCTCTTTAAATTTGATCGAAATTCTCCTTTCATGCTTCTTCAAGCTGCTCCTTCTATTCCCACAATCCCCATATCCTTAAAATTTAGGTTTTGTGAAACAATAACCAAAACGTGTCCCGCGCACTCCTCAGCTTCCAACCCTACCACACAGAGACAGCAATATCCCTGCTGTCTGTTTGCAGAATGAGAAGGGGAAATACAGGGACAAAATGATTCATGTGAATTAATATTTCAAAGTACTATTCAGTCACTTATATTGTGTGTCTCACGAGTGTCTCCGGTTCTCACTGAATACTCTTTCTCATATTACCAGAATCCAAGGTACCCATGGACCCTACTGCTAACTTTTCCTCGGTGATTTTATGATTTTGTAGTAACTTCCCAAAACTTGTAGCTAAGGAGACAGGAGCAGTGCTGAACTCTTTGATCACACTCCGCTCCTGATTTCTGTGGCTGTGCCTTTCCCGCTTTATTGCCATCAGTACTTGTATCAAGGGTAGCTCTCAGAGTTTGATCTGTTCTGGAAGACGCCTCATGATGACCCAACCTGGCTGACTCCCTGAGCTTGGATATCTAAGTTTGATATATTCTGGAAGAGTTAGAGTAATCTGTCCTCTGATATGCTGGGAGAACAGTGGTATCCGTGGATATGACAGAAATAGGAGCCGGAAGGGGTGAAGGGCGGCTCTCTTCTGGGAAAGCAAAGATGAGGAATGGGTGATGTAGAGATGTTTGCATTCACTTAGGAGAGTGAGGAGGGGAAAGGTGGGTCAGCATCCCCTGGGCTTGAGCGATGTAGACTGATGGAGGGTAAAGGGAGAATTACCAATCTTTCATCTGCCCCTTGAGGGATGATCTCTGACTCCACAGGGAGAAAATGACAACAGAGAGGTCATGCTTATAACTCATCTAGAGCTGGAAAAACAAGTATGTAAATGAGAGTTAGGAGGAGGATGTTAAAGGGCTTATAATTGTCATTTTTTATGATTCTTGTGATTTCCTTGAAGGAATAACCTGAATTGTCCAGCATGACATTAGACTTCAAAAAAAGCTAATGTTTTTCCTGTTATTTTTTTTTTCAAATTGAAACATTTAGAAAATCGACTAAATTTAGACGAGGATTTTTTTTGATCTGTGTTTTGAGAAAAGTTATTTCAGTATTTTGACAGTGAAAATAAAACAATTTATCCTGAGTTACTTAACCTGAGTCTTAATTTCCAGATTGTTCTCAGGGCTGTTGGAAGATCATCTTCCTTTAGGGACTCCTGCATGTGAGGTAATCAAATTTCACTCTCATGAGATATATCCACCTCTGACCTCTAACCCATGGACAGAGGAGTGCTTAATTGAACTGGCCTGCAGAGTAATGTAATCATATTGGCAGATGAATAAGAAGGTAAAATGAAAATTCTTCATGAGTCTAACCTAAATGCCTCTTTTTAGCTAAAGTATTTAGTTATTTCTCACTTTTTGATAGGTTGTGGGAATGTTTTCCAGGTTTGGTTGATGTCAAGCTAGTCCTTTCTCAGTATGGGTATCAGAGAGAAAGAAGATGTAATTAAAATACAACCCTATCTTAAGTCATAAGCTTCTGAGGCTAGTTGCTTTTTAGCTTTACTCTCTGATGCTAGATCTCCTGCTCTGTACTCAGTTCCATGGTTTTTACCTATGTTAGAGCATGATCCCAAACATTTCACGTCAACAAAATATTTCTCTTCACTGTGTCTTAATATGTGTTGCTCCCCACGAGGAACGCAAAAGGGAAAAAAGGGAAGGGAATAATTGGGGAAGAAAAATCCTGTCTAGCCTCTCCAGAATATCTGAATTTTCTCCTGAGTCATATCCATGAACCGGGAAAACAGGAAAAAAACAGCCCCCATGCCAAAGATGAGCGTGACCCTTAGTGATGACTACCAAGGAGGGGCATGGCCACTTACTGATAGGACTCCTGCCCGTAAATCACTGATAAGACCCTGCCTATAAGTGACCTCTCCCCCCCCACCCCCGCTGAGGTCATCCTTCCCTGAAACCCACCAAAAGATATGCGGAAGCTACCTTGTATAAAAGCACCCTGCTCCCTTTGTTTGGGGCCCAGCTTTTTAGAGGTGACCCTCTCCTGGGCCCGCTGGTTTCTCCTGGGCCCACCGGTGTAATAAATCTCCTGTGTTGATTGTGTTCCTGAGTGCCGCTTGGTCTTCCCCACATCATCATCTGCGGCATCCAGACAACCTAATGATGAATCAAGTGCTGGCTGGCAGATAGGAGAGACTATGCAGGTACAGAACAAGGAGACTGTATCAGTTAGCTTTAGCTGCCATAACAAAAGACAGAGTGGTTGCATTAACAACAGAAATTTGTTCCCCCTCAGGGAGATTACCTATCCAAGCTCAAGGTGTTTTCATTCTGAAGCTGCTCTTCTTGGCTTACAGATGTCTACTCTTTGTCTTCATGGTCTTCTCTCTCTGTGTCCAACACTCCTTGTAAGGATACATTTGAATTAAGGCTCACCCGTATGACCTTATTTTAGCTCTCTCCAAATAAAGTCACATTTTGAGGTATTGGAGGTTAGGACTTCAATATATAATTTTTTTGGGGGGGACACAATTTAGCTCACAGCAAGAGCTTAGGAACAGGGTCAGGGTGGTGAGAAAAATGAGGAAGGCGTGTAGCTTCCTTTCCTGGTTATAGGAGAGAAGTTCATCTCTCTGGGACCTACAGAGACCTTATAGTCTTAAGTTTTATAGCTTCAGTTACTCTTCCACTATTATTACTTAAGGACTTGGGGTTACAGATATACACCAGAACTTCTACAAAAATAGTGATTCATCTATATTTAGAGGAATCCCATGTTTTCTTTCCTTTGTGGATGTGCCCGAGAGTTACCTTGGACTTTAGGGACACAAATTTGGTTTTCTTTAGGTGCATTAAGCAAAACAATGGTAAGGATAATTGAGATTTACACACATGAAACATCTTTCCTGTTGCTCCTATTAAACATGTATAAAGCCTTTCCCCAGTTATTACAGGTTTTTAGTGTCAGAACAAACAGGAAAACTTCTCCATCCTTTTGGGCTCTTCTTGGGTTGGTTGAGAAGTCAAAACCTCGTTCTACTGGTTGACAATGTAATAATGTGCACAAGGCGGATGGGCAGGGACTATGCAGATCATGATTTCAGTTGGGGAGAATAGGCTTTAAATCCTAAACTAAGGAATGGGGTAGGCGCGTGGGGCACTGAAGAAAGAGGTGGAACAATTCACATGAGGAGAAAGGGAGACCTCTTGTTTACTCTGAAAGTAAAAGGTGGGTTTCTCAGATAGAGAGTACATGTCTACAAAAAAATCCTACACCTGGATGGTCCTCCCCCACCCCCTTTCCTTTGTTCCATGTAGTAAGGGAACAGTGCTTGCTTCTTTCATTAGGGGAAGGACAAGAGCTTGGTGAGTGACAATCATTTCTCAGATGATTAAGGGAAGGGAAAGAGTTACTTCTGAGCCTCCAAGGCCTTCATTGCAATAAGTCAAAGTAATCTGCATACCAAATGGGCGTCTTGAGGAGACCAAATCTGAGAATCTTGAGGTCAGTTCTGAAGATCTTGGGTGATCAATTTTGAGCCCCTTCAGAAGAAATGTTTCCATAGTTATTTTGCTCATTCCTTTTGAGTTGTACTGTGTTTGCAAGTTTTCCTCACTTGGAGGAGAGAGATGGGTATGAGCTCCCCACGCCTGTTCTGAGGGGAGAAAAGAGGAAGCTCTTGCTCTTGAACATCACCCCCATTTCCAGCTGGAAAGCATATTGTGCACTTTCCTCCCAATGTCTATGCAAAAGTTAGCAAGAACCTAGAACCTCTGACAATTGAAACTGGATAAATAATTTCCAAGAATGTAGCCGAGTTTGTTGTAAGGTGTGTTGGAGAATTTTGTTGGGAAAAGAACAAACTTGATGCAAAACCAGAGAAACCAGGGTTTCTCACTTTACACACAGCACATGGACCTTTAGGTTTAACAGCTAGGGGATTGGGGGCCTTCCTTGAGTAAGTGAGCCGGGAACATAACTCAAAATCTAAGACAAAGAACATGTTGGAATCAGATATTGATTCTGAAGGAGTATGACTTTATTTGTTCATATTATAAATAGGCATCATATTTGTTCATATTTATGGGGGGTGGGACAGGACAAAAACACCTCGTGCGTTCCTTCATCATTTCTCTAGAATAGGAATTTTTTAAAGCAGGAAGACACAAAAGCTTCTTTTTACATTTTTTTTCCTTTAAAAATAGTATTATTTCTGCACCATTTTCCTTTCTCTCCCTAGTGTATTTCAAGATTGAAATGTCCTTTAAAGTTTGTTTTGTTTGAAAAGGCAGTTGTTTATAATTCTGGGAATAAATTTGCACTTTGAAATGAAACGGCCTGGTGCGCCTCAGAGCCCATCACAGCCCAGCCCAGAGCAGGAGAAACTTTTGCATGCTCTGCCCGGGAAGTGTCCCTACCTGGCGGGCCAAAGGGTTGGGGAATTGGGATGCTGGAGAGAGTCTGACTGTGAAAGGGGATTACACTTACATAACTTGAAATCTAAAACATCTGTAAAAATCCAACTCCCATTCAAAATGTTTGCAATGCTCCCGTTATCTGAATACGGATGTTAGAATGTCTCCCAGGTAAATTAGTTGCTTATGGAGGGTCTTATGTTTTCTCCCATTCCCTGCTATTGCTGCCCGACAAGTTCTTGGGGCTCAGGTACCCAGATCTTTTGCAGGAGGGCCTGGATTGTGGAATCGCCCTCATGGGCACTAGTTAGGTGAGTGTTTTCCTCCAGGTTAATACCAGGGAAATGCAGTGAAGTTGTACTGATGTTGCCTGTACCCTTAATCTATAAAAGTAATAATTATAATCTATGTTTTATGAGACTATTTTGACAAAACTCTCATAACTGACGGATCTAAATTGGGCCTAAAACCAAACCATTAAATTTCTATATATATTTTTCACCATTTCTCAGAACTATCCGAGCCCTTTTATTCCTTCTTTCACTCTATCCTATCACCTCCACGAGTTATTATGAAGAAAAGTTTGCATAAAGCGCTGGTTAGTTAAAAAAAAAATCATTTTAACATTTTAATTAGTGGTTAGCGCTAAGACACCTGCATTAAATGCCCTATTTCTGTCCTTGTTATAAACTTCAGTCTCCCACAGGGTTTGTGCATGCCTCCTACCTGCCTTCTCTAAGGATTGTCAGCAGGGTCAGAGTTGCTCTGAGATGCTCAGATGGGAATCCAGCTGAGGCAACAGCTGGATGGAAGGCTGCCCACAAGAGAACACAACTCTTAGAGTTGAAAACTGTCAAGAGCAAGAAGCAGATAAGAGAAATCTTGATTTTGGAGATATCCGGAATGGCGTTCACTAGACATGGTGGTGAGGGGTTGAACTGACTGTAGGAGGAGTTTGGTCTCTTCTTTTATCCATCTGATGGGGCTAGAGAGGAAAGGAGGTCACATACCTAGTATAGGAAACTGCACATACAGACCTACTGTAGGCCACACATACACACTAAATGACCATTGATCTCTTTTTTCTTTATTTATTTTTTTTTTTGATATATATATTTTTTTATTGTTATTTGTGTCTTTTACATTTTGTATTCCCCTTGGGCAGCCCACCACCAATTCACCCGTGATCCATCTCGATCTCTTTTTTCTTTAAATGAAACTCTTGCTTTAAACAGAGGTTCCCACCCTGATGATGCCCAGATGTGTGCCCAACATTGACACCATCAGAAATTAACCAAGCAGGTCAGGATGTACCAAGGTCAAGATGACCTTCAGATGAGGAATCAGGGGTGTTTTCTTCCCATGTTATGCACTAAGAACAAACTCTGGAGGCTAAATGTGATGAATACCAAGAACATCAGCTATTACAGGCTGTTCTGGTAAACTGATTCATTTATGACTAACTGTTTTTGTTCTGCTCACTATAAAACAGCCAGCTAGAGATGTAATGTCAGAAAAGTCTCTTCAGGGTGCTATGTCCACCATTCTCTCAGATCAATGGCTAGTGATCTGAAAAATAAAAACACTTACAGATTCAATTCCTTTCTCTGCTCATTGGGTTTCTATAATGTCAAGCAGCAGGATCCAGCATTTCTGACAAATTCCACATCATTTCTATGGATTTTGGTAAAAATATATAACAGTATATAACTTTCTCTGTATCCTCATCTGAAGGGTCACTAATTTTCTTGATCAGGAAACATTCATAAACCATATTTATATTCTGGAATTTTTTCAAATTTATTTTCTTTTAAGGAGTAATTGACATATAACTTGTGTGCATCATAATGACTTCCTTTTATATACATTGTGACATGATCACCCCAGTAAGTCTAGTTAACATCTGTCACCATGCATAGTTACCAAATTTTAATTTTTGTAATGAGAACTTTTAAGATTTACTCTCAGCAACTTTCCAATATGCAATACAGTATGGTTGCTAATATGCTGTATATTATATTTCCAAGACTTAATTTATTTTATAACTGAACATTTGGAGCTTCTGACCCCTTGAATTTGATTTTGAAAGACATGCACAGTCTATAGATCTTTCCATGCTGTTTTTGGGAAGAACCAGGGAAGAAGGGGTTGAAAAGGATCCCCGCTTTCTTTGGCTGGTAAGAGCTCCTAAAAGCGAGGATTACTGAGTATGATATTTTGAGTTTGAAAAACATAGGTTCAGTTTTTTTCTCTTTGTTTGTTCTTCACATTAGGACAGGAAATAAAGTCAGGTATGCAATAATGCCTTTGATTTTCACTGGTAGGAAATTTATTATTTCAAACATTTTATAATAGAAAAGCTAAATTAACTCTCTCATACTTCTTACCCTGATTCTCTTCTCCCACACTTTTTACTTAGAAAAAGGCAAACGTAGCCTTGAGCCTTTAATCGTGGAAGAGAATCCTCCCTCAGGGACATCATTCCTGGGGGAAGGAGAAGAGTGATAGACAAGAGCTTCTGTGCCAGAGTAAATCCCATTGGTGACATCCAAGTCTGACCTCTGACCCTTGGACAGAGAAACGGACATTTAATGGAACTTATACAAAACAAGGAATGGGCTAATGTAAATTCAATCAATCAAAGAAAATGCAAATTTTGCAGGAGGCTGACCTTAATTCCCCTTCTTGCCTGAAACATTTGAAATGAGCATCTCCCACCTTGCAGATTGGAAGAAATGTAACATCTTACTCTTATGGATCACGCACAGGACCTTTCAGATTATAAACAGTAATTCACAACCAGTACATGTCCCAGTATATTTGTTTACAACGTCTATCTTTCAGCCTTTCACTTCTTGCCCATCACAAAAAATGGGAGCAGCAAGATTCCCCCATCCTTTAGGGATTCCAGCTTGATGAGACTCAATCTTAGATCAGTGGTTTATGCCCAGAAGAACATCAACGTCAACAATTGGGTGTGTTCTAATCCCTTATTCTGGTTTTTCATAGTGAGGAATTTATTTTCTTTAGAATAAAACGAGGTTTACGAAATCAAAGAACTAGAATATACTCAACAACAACAACAGTATGTGGAAAAACAGAAGGGAACAAAGAACAAGATCTTGTCAGGGAAATCTTACTATCTGAGTGTTCACTCTGGCTTTAGGACTGTGTTACAAGCTCAGGTATCCACCGTGGGTACCATGTGGAGACAGAAACCAACAGCGGGAGGCATAGACTTTGCTCTTGATTTTGGGAATATGTGTGGGCTACGTTAGGGATTCTTTTGTTGTTGAATAGAGGACATGAGATTTCATTTCCATGGTCTAGGGAGAATTGTGACTTAGGGAAGAAGAGGGAATGTATCCAATTTTCCACATCCTTTCTGCCTTTTCAGGATAGCAAAGGTTTCAGTCCATGTATAAGGTCAGCAGCACACCAGGTTTCTGAAGGTGAAAATCATATAAAACATTATTGGGTTGGACAACTAATAATTACTGTAAACCCCTTGGGGGATATAGGCTTATTTCTAAGGATATATAAATACATATGTTATATATAATATACATATATACATATATCATATATGTTATAATATAAAATAGATATGGAAAATATATCTTTTAACCTAAAAGTACAGCATCTGCATTTTTCTCTCTATTATATTTTTCTAAAATTAGATGCTTTTCAATGGAAAAGAAAAAAATGTTTGTATATAGGTTTAGAAATTTATCCATACACATTTTACCAGTGAAACATTTAGTAGTGTCTTTGAGAACTGTTATTGTAACTCTTCCTTAGTGCCTTTACTTCCAGCTCGGTGGGATCCCTTATGGTTACATAGAAATGCTTTCACTATAGATCCTTCTCCCCATCCTCAAATGATTTCCTAAAGGCTTCCTCCATGTTGGACTGAAGTCTGACCTCTCACTTGTCAAATTTAATTAAACTCTGCACACATTATTCACAGGCAACCTTAAACCTTCAATATTCACTGCGCAGGAGTTGCATTTACAGCCCTTTTTCATCCAATGTTTTGAATAGTTTTAAATAGTTTCTTTTTTTTTTCATTATGGGTTTTTTTGTTGTTGTTATACAGTTCATTTTACTTTGTTTTCTTTTGCTCTTACTCTCAATCTTAAATGATCTTACTTAATGTTGTCAGGCTTATGTATATTTATATGACTCGAAGTCTTCACAGTGGGCTGAATTTCCTTTGATTTTCCCAGTTCTCTATACTCCATATGATGAGTTTTCATGATGGAGGATAAGAGAGTTGATGCCTATGTTAATTCTTTTCCTCTCCATTCTACAACTCCAGGATCTATAAAAAGGCCCAAGAAACAAGTTCTGTGCAAAGAATCATTTATAAAAAAGGATAAGATAAAAATCAGGTGAAGGGAATTTGTATAAAGAAAGGGATGAGAGAGAGGGGGAAGTTTTGAGGAAATTTCAAGCAGGGAGGGAGATGTATATTCTTATTTGGGGAGGAGGAGAGGAGATCAGAATCTCCTCCAATGTGTTTTACCCTTGGGATGGAGATAAATGACTGGCCCAGGGGGAATGGTCCTTAGTATGTCCAATATCTGATCACAACCCTGGAAAACACCAGTGGAACTGGTTGGCATGAAGGAGACCTAACTATTGCCGTGGGGGTAGAGACGATGGCCATGGGACTGTTGGGTGACTAATTTGCAGATTTTCCAAAGACATCAGTCAGCTGTAATTTCTGTCATTAGCAATCCTTGGAAAAGCTTCCAAGAACACTTCATTAGCAATGAGCACATGTAGGACCCAGATCTCAGCTTTTTAATATTCATTCTCCACTAAAAAAAAAAAAAAAAAAAAAAAAAAAGCAGGGCTCCTTGGAGGGGTGGCTGACTTCAGGTCAGGGTGGGGAAAGTACAGTGTGAACTTGGAACATTTCTTGTCCCCAAAATCAAGGACACACTCAAAGAATAGGGGGCGGTGGGCATGTGTAAAGGACACAGGACCCAACTTGAAGGGATTTCCACTGGCCAAATCATAAAGACCACCGATAGCTTTGGAGTATAATCTAAAAATAGAAGAAGGATCTTTATGTTCATACCAATTTAAATAAATGAATAAATAAATAGAGGAGAAGCCAATGCTTTTGCAAGATAATTATTAAGTGGAATCCCAATTAATAAAGAGAGAAAGATTGGTAGGGTTAGAAAATCACCCTTTGACAGCCACTATAGTAATAATTGTTTTGAGTAAAAATCACCAATGACTTTTATAGAGGCAGGAAGGATACCAGAGAGCACAGGTTCTCTATAGAGCTGTGCAGGTGGGTCTAAAGGAAAGGAGTTCTGGAGGCCTTGATGACTTTTAAGACCTTTTATTGGTTTCTTGTAAAGAGGCAACCATGTACAGGGCAGGCAACAGGGCCAGGGACCCAGGAGGCTGACAGCCTCCCAGCCCCCAGCGAATCTTCACTCTCTCAGGCTCTCTGGTGGCATCTCTTGGTCTTCCTGCTGCACCCAAATGGTCCTCTGCTCCATGCTCTGTTCTCTGCTGCTTCTGCTGCTGCCGCTACTTCCTCTGCTTATAAGCCCAGTCTCTGGCCCGGATGTGCCCACACACGTGTGCCCACAGATGCATGCCCACACCCTACTCCTGGTGCCCGCCATCAGGCATGCATGTAGGCCTGCAGAGGTCCATCATTAAGGGAGGGCAGAAAAACCTAATAATTCTCTCATTTACCCTACACTTTAAAAACCAGATGGTGAGAGCATGATAAAAAATAAGACACTTATGTGGTCACAAAGTATTTCTCCACAATATACTTAAGAACTTCAAAGAAAGAACTCTCTTTATAGTGGAGGCAGCTGTCAGAAATGATGTTAACCATCTGATCAGAGTTAATGCCATACCAACCTGTTCAATTGATGTGTAGGCAACAAATCCACTGGGATATGTAGATATCATGTGCTTTCCGAGAAGGACCTAACAACATTTCTATGCCATTCCAGACAAAAGTGCATAACCTGGATCTAACATGAGAGCACATGAAACAAACCCAAACTAAGAGATAGGCTGCAAAATAGCTAGTCGAACTCTTCAAAATATCAAGGTCATTAAAAATATACAAGTGCAAAGAACTGTTCTAGATTAAAGAAGATCAAGAGACATGGTAACAGGCTATAACTGGTGATTTTGCATTTACTCCTGGGCCATTTGAAGCATTGTAGTGGGACAATTGGCAAACTGCACGAGATCTGTCTATAAATTAGATCATAATATCAGTATTAGTGATGTTCCTGATTTTGGTAACTGTGCTGATTATGTATGTCAATGTCCTTATTTTTAAGAAATATAACTGAAGTATTCAAAGGTGAAGAGATACCCTGTCTAAAACGTACTTTCAAGTGTTTTGGAAGACAAATGGTGTGTCACCGGATAGGAGAGGATGAGAAAGCAAATGAGATAAGATGATGATAACATTTGAGGAATTCAGGACTATAGGGAGGCTGGGTGGGAGAGAGACAATCAGTGGGGGGGGGGGGCGAGGAGGGAGGCGGAGGGAGGGAAGGAAAAGGGCACAAAATGGAATAGAAAAGAACACAAGGGACCATGGAGATGGATCACGGGTGAATTGGTGGTGGGCTACCCTAGGGGAATACAAAATGTAAAAGACATAAATAACAATAAAAATATATATTAAAAAGAAAACATTTGAGGAATGCTGATGTTGTAGGTGGGAATTCTTTTTATTATTTTAAGAGCTTTCCTGGAAGTCTGAAATTATTTTGTAATAGTTATCCAATAAAAGCCGTAAAGAGGCAGTTTTAAGAGAGTTTGTCTGCTATGTGATGTACTTTTGCATGAAAGTTGGGCAGGAGATTCCAGGGGCAGAAGGTGATAAGTTTCAGCAGTAAAGTCAGGGTTTCCTGCCCCCAAATGATGGTTACATTGTTTTTAGAATAAAAAATATATAACAACAAATGATCTTAAGAAAGGATAAAATTTGCTTTTCAAGTTTAACAACTACAAGGACACCAGTCTTTTTTTTGTTTTGTTTTGAATTTATTTATTTATGCATACAAGCTGGGATATAGGCCAGAGGTGTGGGGTGGTGAGAGAATTCACCAGAGACAGAGTGAGGAGCAGAACAGACAGATATACTGAAGTACACTGCTGAGGGGAGCAGCAGGCGAGGCAGGAGAGGTCTGCTGCGCCATGTGGGAAGCTCCCTGGCCGGGGATCGAACTCGTGCTGTAGTGACTGAACAGCTTCAAAGTACTGCACTTAACCCATTTTGCTACCAGGGAGACCCAAGAACACAAGTCTTAATGTACATTGTGGATGAAAATGATTTCAAAATGTAAAAACAGTTTGAAGGCATATCATTTGCTATAAATGAGTTCTAATAATAATGTCCAGATGTGCCCATCTCCCTACTGTCATTAGTGTGATATCTGAGACTTGTTGAGTCAGAGATGAGAAATATGCAGAATTCAATCAGATGTCATTTAAATATCTATAAGATTTGTGGCGGGAGACCAAAGCAAAATATAAAAAGTGTTCAGAAAGGAACCAGGCAATAAATGGATTAGTTAAATCTAACAAGTGTTAAAACAATCTTAGGAGGATTTGCAAACTCAAATCATATTGAAGAAATAGAAAATGTGCAACTTGAATTTACAAGACCATGAAACCCACCTATTTGGAGGGCATGGGCTTGGATTCCTTTTGGAAGAACGGTTCTATGAAAGAGTTGCCCTTGTCCATTAGTGGACTATGGAGAGTCAGTCCTAGCCAAAGCCTTTGGCCAATAAGCAACTTCACTATGTGAGATAGTCACCGGTGTTTGCTTGAGTTGACAGATTCTCAATTACTAGCTATAGTAGAAAATTCATTTCCCCTAAGGGAAACATAGATTAATTTTAGAGATAATCACATAAATCAAACACATAACATTAATATTTTCTGCTTATTTGACTATATTAATAGATGAACATTTGGATTTAAAGAGATTGTATCTATTATAAACATATGAGCCATGCGATTTCAGTTTAAATCTGTAATTCAGTGACTGACTTAGACTTAATGATTTTTAAGAAACAGTATTAACTGAGCAGGATTAACAATTGTTACATTTTAAATTGAATATATTCCAGTTAGTTGAATTTTTAAGTGCTTGGGAAATTTTTCCTTATGGTACCATTCCAAAGCTACTGTAAAATGACATATAGTAAGTATGTCAATATAGTCATAAATTTTTAAGGGATCTTAAGTTTATAAAAAAAACCAATCAAATTGGGTTGATAAAAGATTAACCAAATATTAGATTTGACCTCTTCAGAGTAATTCTTAAAATTTAATTTTTTATAATAGAATATAAATTTATAAATTGAAACAAAAAGTTTGAGGAAAACTGTACTATGGAAAAATAGTTGCATTGAGCAGCAACTCAAAAACACGCATTGGCACCCACAATAAATCTTGTAAAGATATAGTTGAGGAAATTTATCTTTGAAATGGAAAGTGAAATTATAAATAAAACATTAGCGATAATGGACTAAAATATTCACATTTAGACGTACACTGTATGCCAAGCAGTCAAAAGAAATATGTTATTGGTAAAGAAAGTGAAATAACAATGGAAAAATGTACATAAACATATCTTTGCTTCTCCAAACCTAGCTTTTATCCCTAAGTAATCATATCATTGAAAATAAGAAATAAGATTATGAAACAAACAAAACATGCATTATTATCATTCAGAAATGTGGAATTCTGGCATAGATAAACTGTATGGAAATCAAAAAAATGGATGCCAGGTAAGTCCAAAGCCTGACAGCAAGTTAATAGAGAACATCTAGGGGAGAAATTATTTTTTGGCAATGAACTCACTACTTTTACATGAAGTAACAAAACACTGCCTTAAGGTGAAATTTACGTACTATTGAGCATGCACTTTATAAAGGAAAACAAAAAGGGACCAGAATCAAGAAAATGTAGCAACTCTAAAATCAGGGCAGCATCAAATTTGTTTAAAAATAATACAAAATGGAGGAGTGTCTTAGTTAGGAGGTAGATTAAGCTGTTTGTAAAAGAGCCAAAATTAGAGTGGTTTAAAACTTTTATATTATTTCTGATTGATACATCCACCCAAGGTGGGATGACCAAGCTGTATTGTAATTCTGCTCTCTCAGATTCTTCAGAGACACAGACTCCTTCTATTGTACTTGTTGCTTCTCTATCTTTGAATATGCTCTTATTCACATGCTCTTTGTTTTGTTACCACCAAATCTATGTTTAAGCAGCATCTCAGGGGAGGGCAGAAAAGAGCTGCTCCTCCCTTTACAGTCTAGAAGCCATGTGATGCACATCATTTATGCTCATAACTGTTTGCTCATAACCCACTGGCCAGAACTTAGTTACATGCTACACCAAGCTCCCTGAAAGACTGGGGAACGTCTTTGTTCCAGTGGCCATGTGCTCAGCTAAAATTCTATAGCAGTGAAAGCAGGGAAGAGTCTTTCCCTTTCTGGATGTTGGGAACAGTTACCGGCGTCTGTAATACTGCGCAATCTGAAATTAAAAAAGAAAAAGACACCTGAAGAGAGGCAGTTGCTTGCATTCCCATCAAGACCAACTGGACTCTGAGGTCCATATTGCAAATTTCCCAGAATAGTGGCCTAGTTTGGGGATAGGAATGAAAAGGGGATTTTGGAAGATTTTATGTTAATACACAGTCTGTTAGAGGCAAAGTTGGCTCTTGATTCAGCTAAGAAGTGATATCAATTGTGAGGATTATTTCTAGAAATTTAGAACCATCTCTGCTATAGCAAAGCCTGACTTTTTTTTTTTAGAAAAAACCTGCTATACCAGCAGCTCGCATAGCAGGCTAGAGTTGGAGTCCACTACTGGTGTCCACTGTGGATGGGGTTCTTAGGAAGGGGAGAGAGGAGAAGTCATAGATGATGAGCTTTATCTGGTTAGAACTTCCCGAATGAAACTAACAGGGAATGTCTCAGCAAAAATTTATTTCTCTGAAGTGACGGAAAGAGGGCTGTTTGGCACAGTAAAAATAGCAGGCAATTAATATATTTTAGGAATTGTTTAAAGGTATCACATGAACTCATTTAATTCTCACAACAAGGACTTTGAATTAAGTACCGTTACTATCTCTACACCATAGATGAGGAAACAAAGCACCAAGTTATTAGTTTGCTCAAGGTCACACATTTGAAGCTGGAATTTTAACCTGAGCATCTTGGCTCCAGTATCCATGCATGTGCCAGCTACACTGTGCTAACTTAGTAACTTTTCCTTAAGGAGAACTATCTCATGTTAACCCCAGACCAGTAAGAAACATGGTTATCAAACTTAAAACGTGGGCTAGAACAAGAATTTTTTAGTTCAATGGGTGTGTGCAAGAATGAAGATTAGGAAGAAGGAATTAAACATTCAAGGTTATAAACTATATACTCTGCAGCAGGTAGCATCAAACCAGAGCTCTGGGTAGCATAACCTGAAGTTTCAGTCATTTTCTATTGCATTAACAAAGATACGTTTAACTTGAATAGCAAATTGAGCCAAGTGCTAGAAAATTTTACTTTTGTAACTTTTCTGTGCCTCAGTCTTTGCATCTGTAAAATGAAAACACCTCTTCCTCCCCACAGACATATTTTCCTAGAAAAAAAATGCTTGAAAGTATTTGGAGAATTGAATCAGCATTTTGAAGCAGTTACTCCAAAAAGTCATATTTGCTTAATAGTAAGAAAAGAACTGCCCAAATAAACACACCAATGTTTGATAAATTCCAGAGGGCCAGGTGAAGGTCTGCCACAGTGAAGAGGAGTTGAGTGAAGAGAGTAGAAAGGTACACTTCTCGTTGTTCCGTGATTGGTTTTAGAGGTCTGTGTGTGAGCCCTGCCTGGCTTCAACCTTTCTGAGCACATAGTCGAGATTGTGGATAATTGCTGGCCTTCACACTGAAGATCGCAAAGATGAAGGTGCCTATAATCCGGACTGAACAGGGCTTTGATTGTGATAGTGCCAAGCTCTCTGATCTCTGAAACTACTGGGCACAGAAACATTGGGAAGGTAGCTGGTCTATGATTTAGAGCAGTTTTCTGTTGTGCATTGATTATTTTTCTTTATTTTTTTTTAAGATTTATTTATTTATGCATACAAGAGCTGGGGTGCAGGCCAGAGGTGTGGGAGGTGAGAGGGTTCACCAGAGACAGAGTAACAGAGCAGAACAGGCAGATGGGCTGAAATACGCTGCTGAGGGGAGCAGTGGGTGAGGCAGGAGAGGTCTGCTGCGCCATGTGGGAATCTCCCTGGCCGGGGATCAAACTTGTGCTGCAGGGGCTGAAGACAGCTTCGTAGGCTGAGACTTAACCCCTTGCACCACCAGGGAGGCCCTGTGCATCGATTTTTAAGGATGCGTCAGGGGCAGCATTGCCAAAGAGTGAGCCTGGGGGTCTGGACTCACCGAAGTTGACCTTGTATCATTCAGCTTGACCTTGTTTTCTGGCTCATCTCTTCAACAGGTAACCTTAAATAAATAACTAGTGCTTTGTAAGCTTCAGTTTCTCATATTGTAAAATGAAAATAAGAGGTCCTATCATTCAGATGGTTGAAAGGGTTACAGGAACATGCAAAGCTTTGTACTGCAATGGATGCATAATAAGCGTTCAAGTCATGTTAGCTATTATTTTTAATATTGCTATTCTTAGGGGTATAAGAGCTGATTTCTTTGTCACTAGATTCTAACGATCTCTAATATCACTTTGGAAATAAGACTGTACATGTAGAGTGTGACCCAGGGTTTTGCCTGCCTCCTACCCACTGAGCAAGGGGCTACAATAGGTTTGTGGTAATATGGACTATCAAGTGTCATCCATGAGCATTTGGAAAGTACAATGATTTACCCAAACTGTGGCAATCTCTGTACCTGCTGCAAGACCTAGGGATGGATACATGAGTCAGCTAATGGGTTCCAAGCAAATTTTGAAGTTACTGGCATATGTCAAGGAATAGAGTATCTTGATTCTTCTGAGAAAATTTTGTAAATGGTCTGCTACAATTCTATGCAAATCCAAGACTTGGCACTAGCATATTTCATTTTAGCAAATGTGTCTAAATAAATTGATCTGCCTTGTCGAAGAAATGGGGATCTCCAACCATTAGTATTCTTTTTGCCGCTGGGTTGATTTTTTCCCAGCCCGGTGTAATTCCAGGCAGCACGACTTTGTCCCAAATGCATTTCTGATTGATTTTCTGCCTAACAACTGACAACTTAACTTTTCAGCAGGAGGTCTGAGCTCAGGCCCACTTTTTAATGCTTCAGAGTGTAACGTGATCCTGATGGATCATTCTGAAGAACAACTGGCTTTTGTGATGGAAAAGAAAGTATAAGACTTGGTTCCCAAACACATACTGACTTCTTCCATATGGATTAAATTACTGTAAACTAGAGAAGGGTAGGAGTGGGAAGAGAAGGGTTTCTCTTATGGGAATGGTCAGGAATTAATTCTATCATTATTATCATCTGGCTTATAATGTAAAGGATTCTGTCTCCATTGTATTAACTGAAAGTGCTTGATGAAGGTGATTACCTAATTTGCTTGATTTCTTATTAAACTTTATAAAAGATATTTAAAAATCCCATCCAAAAACTTGATTCTAACTGACTATCAAAAGTCATAAATTGCTTAATGATCAGTTTTGGTGCTTAATGATACAAGTAATATTTATTTTTTATATAGATTCTATTGGATTCTATTGGATTATAATTAAGCAGACTGCTATTGGCCCCTAAAGGTTTCTCCCACAGGCAATTGCATTTGTCTTTGTATCTGAGTTATTCCCAAAGGATAAAATCTTTTGGATTAGCCTCCATGTCAATCAAAAGGATTATCAAAATATTAATCCCCAATATCAAATCCCTAGCTATTACTAACCATGCATGAACTATGGCTTTATATGACACAGTTGAGTGACACTTGAGTTTAATTTTCACAGGGGCGTCTTTAAAGTGGCAGTTGGAATTCCAGTTGGTTTGGCTTTATATAGGTCACGGGAATCTGGGCTCCACTTAGGTGGCAAACCCAGCCGAATCGCTAGAATGACAAATTCACATTAATTGGCACCGATGGAGATATGCGTACCAAAGTCTAAAGTTCCACTCTCATGCCTTTGTCATGCTGCTTCCCAGTCTGGACTGTTTTTTCCCTTTCTCTTTCCATATGGAAATCGTTCCAAATCCATCTTCATCTACTGTGACCCCCAACGAACTCTTCGATTTCTCATCTCCTTTCCATGTGTGGCCTGTACCATCCAACTCAGTTTATAATTATATTGCATTTCACATAGTTTTCTAATTAATATATGTACTTGATTTTTCCTCCCTTAACTACAGTTCCTTGAGGGCAGAGACATTATTTCATGCCATTTTATAACCTCCTTCTTTCCTTGATAGCATTCAACTTGATGCTAAGCATCCAGAAAGGCACTAAACACTTGAAATGTGTCAATAACTTGAGAGTTTATATTTTTAGCCATTATCAATTGACACCTGAATTAGAAATGAATGCTTTTGCTGTTAACACACATACTCATGTGGAAAAAGGGATGTCAAATAGCACTATGGAGAAGAGCAGAAAAATGGGCTTTCCTTACTTTATATTATTGCCTCCATTTTTCCAAATCTTCTGGAGCAGACATAACAGATCTGGCAGAGATCTGTCTAGTGAGGTGAGCAGACACCTCACTAGATATTTCAACAGAAAGAATTTAACATAAGAAACTGGGTAAACAACTGTTGGAAAACTGAAAAATCAAAAGTGGATGTTAGGCTATCACAAACAGAATAACTGCAGGAAGCAGTCACTTTTGCTAACACTAAGTGAACCAAGAGCTGCTGTTGGGGTTACCTAGACACTGGGAATAGAGGTCCCTAGGAGCTGCTCTTAGACCCATGAGGAAGATAAGGTGAGATGAACCTAAGGATGCCAAAAGGAGATGAAGGAGGAGGAGTGTAACCAGTGGCTGAAGCCAAAGACTGTTACAGGTGGAGCTCCCTGGAGGGGGGTTCTGGTGAGGATGAATAGCCCCCAGGTGAAATACGAACAAAGTATTGGTAGGGATGGAGACGCTGATAGGAAATACTAGGGACCATAGAAGCAGCTTCTGCGGGATTCATCGTTTGAGATTGCAGCATTTTCCGATCTTCAGAGATTCTGGGGTCAGTGATTTTTTGCCCCCACCATGTTGATCTTACAGAAGGCTGTTGTGGGTCTCTGAAGGATCAGGAGAGGCCTCCAGCAGCCAACCTCAGAGAGGAAAGTTTTGGAGGCTTTGTAAGTAGCTGAACAACTAAAAGGATTTCTGGTTTTGCTGCTGTTACAGCCTGGCAGAGGAGGCGAAGACCTGGAGCTGGGCGCCTTGCTGAGCCGCGTGAGTTTAGCTGTTTGTCGGGTTGTTCGCCTGCTGCAGCTGCTGCTTTGAGTGTCACTTGTCCGGTGCTGTGCTGCCACATCTCGGCAGCTCCGGTGAGCATCTCCTGTTGTGTCTTCTGTTGTCTTCGTGAGTTGGAGCTTGGCTGCCACATACTGCAGGTCCGCAGTGGCGGGAAGATGCCATCTTGGGAGAGTTTGTGTTCAGGACTTTAAAATACTGGACACTGCTTCAGGTGAGGTAAATGACCATTTTCGATCTTGGTAACTCTTTGCTTTTTTCCTGGTTTGTTAGATAAATCCCATTATTGTTTTTTTCTGAACCTGAGTAGTCTTGCAATTGTGTGTGGGTGCAGAACTCAGACGGTGACCGGTAAACTCTTTGGGCACCGTCCTTGGCCAGTTTTAGTGCCCCTTGCTGCCCTGTATCAGGAGGAGGAAAAGAAGATAGAGGAGCAGGAGAAGGAAGAGGTGAGAGAAGAGAAGGAGGAAGAAGAGACGGAGGAGAGTGTTATTAACTGCCTCTCCCAGGGCAAAAAGCCACTGCTGAGAAACACTGAAGCAGCAAGCAAATAGGAAGGAGTCATCCTCTCGTCTTCACTTCCAAACTCTCCAGTGCTCCCATTGGCAAAATTGGAACAACCAGCAAAGGAAGGATGTTTCCAGAATCATCCTCACAGTAATAGAGCAGAGCAATATAGATTTAGAATGGACAGTTAACAGCTTCTTAACTGATACACACAGTAATAACATATTGCCTCCCTACCTCATGATAAAGATAATAGGAAAACACCTGAAGAACAGGTGACAGACAGGCAGATTCGTAAGCACTTGTCAGAGCTGAAAGGCAAGGAGGTGGGTGCAGCAGTTGCATGGCATTTGCTTAGAGCACCACCTGTCCACACCAGCCATCAGAGGACATGTGGCTGCCTTGCCTTGGACCTTCTTTTGATTCCTCTAATAACAATGGCTCTGTCAGCTCCAGTGTTTGTGGAGCTTCCTTCATCTTCCCTGGGAAGGAATGTGAAGGAAACACAAGGTGACCTTTTTGTCACGTAGCACAAATCTGGAAGCTTTGGCTGATTAAGTCAAATGCTAGCATCCTTGAAACTCAACTATGAAATATTGACTCAGGATCGACTTCCACAGGGAACTCACTCAGAGGGGTGTGAATACTCCTTTATGATTTGCCTACTTCAAAAGAACCTAACACCTTAGTAGGTGAATATATAAATTAATTACCACATTTACTAGGTGAATGTTTAAATTAATTGTGAATATATAAATTAAGATCTAATACTCTATGTGAGTTTCTGGGAAGCAGTTCTCCAAACAATGAGAAGGGCTTTGCATATAGTGGGCAAAAATCGAATCCATGTTCACAGATGACTGGTATCTACAAGAAGCGCTGTGTTGCCTCTGCAGGCCTCCTTCCAGCCAACAAACCAAATTGATCCACTTTCTGATGGAGTTTCCTTAATAATGGAAGTATCAATATATTTCTCCATTGTAAACAACTACCCTGAATTTCTCTGTTTTCTGGGGTTGAGAATTTAATATAATAGATTTACATTCAATTGAGTGGGTGCAATGTGTACAGTACCATTTTAAATTCCTGCATAGATTAGGTCATTTACTTCCATAACCCTGAGAAATATGTTTTTATTAATCTCCATTTTGCAGCTAAGTAAACTTAAGTAACATTTCCAAGGTCATGCAGTTGGCAGATGAGAATCAGGATTCAAACCCAGGTAGTATGGGTCTTACATACTATGCCCCAGGAAGCTGCCAAGTTCATGTTGTTAGCAAGGAAACCACTGCACTAAAAGACAGCAGTTACCTGGGAAAAATTCACCAGTTACTCCTGGAGGAATATCTAATGCGTTCATGTTTTGAACATCTCAGTATTCTCTAAAGTTTTTCTTACATCTAAGATGGAAGGAGGGGAAGAAGAAATGGATGAATTGAGCACCAACTGTGTAAGCAAGTCTGTGTTGAGCATTTTTCCATAGTCTATAAGTTAGTATCACACTTACTTTTCAGATAAAAAGTAAGGTGTCTCAGAGACACTAGGTAACTTGGACAAATCATTGAACTGATAAGTGATCTGATATTTGAGTCTTTAGCTCTTAAACACTCAAATTTTAGTTGCTATGAACACTTTGCTTTTCTTTCAAGAATTATTTAAAACTTTGACAATATTTACACTTCAAGTAATAAGGCTCTTGGCTCGTAAGTAAGTGTGGGTTCTTTGCTTCCATTCATTTTTTAATTTTGTTTCTTATTTATGACATGAGCCACAACTGCCATCCATAACTATAGCTGAGCCCCTACCTCTCCTCCTTGATTTGCTTATTCTAATTGGAATCCACAGAGGTCATTTTTTTGCTGTACCTATTAACTTAGATTTCATTACAACATTGCCCTATTAGAATTGCGGAGATTATTAACTTGGATTTTCAAATCAGATTTCCTACAACTCTGCTCAAGGCAACCTTATTTTCCCAGTAGAACAATCATATATTTTCAGTGAGTGGTCATAAATATTGAAGAGTTAGTTCCTTGCTAATTTAAAAGAATAAAGGATGGAACACCCTTCAGATTTCACTCTGAGATAATTTTGGTTGAGCAGGCTGTTTGCAAAGGTCACATCTGAAAACAATGTCATAAAAGCTCTAAGGGGACTATTTACAAGTTTGGCTGTGTGTGCTCATGTGTGTGTGTTAAATAAATGATAAAGGATGAGAACATTAAGGCCACCAGAAAGAATGACATGTCCAATTCCCTTTCATAGTTCTCTGCTGTGCTTGTGGACACCCTTACCACTTACCCGAAGCAATGCAGAGTTCTGAGAGTTTCTGCAGCACCTGGAAGGAATTCTTCTCTCTACTTGGTTTTACGGTCAGTTATGTTTTCTTATGATTACAACTGTGCAAGTGAGATATTATACAAATTTTATAGATTCAGTAACATTATCGACAAGAATATTTGAAAACCTCAATGACCCTACCATAACACTTTTGTGAATTAAATGAGGTTGATTAAGCCAGGAACGAAATGTCATTTATCTTCTAGTTTAAAATTCTAACTTACATGTCTTTACCATCTTGCTGTGGGATGGTTGTTACTAATACCAATTTAAGTGTTTCTCTTATTTAGCTTTTCCCCTATTTCACTGCTGCCTACCTAGTGCAAACCTTGTCTCTGGTTGTTTATGTGTCTGCTTTAAATGTTGACAGGCTTCTTGCTAGCACATGCTGTTCCCTTGCTGGAACTAGAAAAAGGGGTTTCCTCTGGGTGGACAAATCAGGAAAAGTGCTTAGCTTCCTCTCTCAGCCAGCCCCCTTTCTGTAAAACCTGTATGATTGCATTTTATTTTACATTGAGAAATATTTATAAAGCCTTAACATTTATGCCTGAATTAGTAAGTGACCTCAGCACTGGCCTCTTGGCCTTCAGTTTTGTGTCTTAAGTGTTTCATATACGCTTCATCAGCCTTCATTTTCAAACCACGTTTGTCTTCTCATCTCTCTATGCAACATCTTGGGTGTCTCCCTGTCCCTGCAGGAGGAAGTGCCAGTGCTTTTCTATTGTGCAGAAACTTCCAGAGCCTGCTGACCTCCTTTTGCAGTCAAAATTCTCTCTTCCTTGGCATCACCCTACATTCTTGTGTGACTGGTTTCGTTAGCATTTACCAAGCATGTCTTGTCACTCTTACATCCAAGATGCCCTTCCTCTCATTTGGAACATTTCCTTCCATACCCTAACTAATTTAAAAGACTCAAGGAGTCCAACAAAGTTAAGTGTCATGCGTTCTAGCATCAGATTTTTATCAAGGTCCAAAATTGAGTTTTGCTACAATTATTAATGTGATTTTGACATTGATTCTGCTGAAGCATAGTACATCCTTAAGATAATATCAACAGAGGACAGATTTAGCAGACTATTCAAGAACTGTGCTTCATTAGTACATGGTCAGGACAGAAAATAAATCTCTTCTGGGAGGAATACCATGTTGAGGGGTGAGTGAGAAGTAAGGTGATAATTATAGAAGGGTTTTTTTCCATTTATTGGAACTTGCTTTAAATAGAAAGTGGTGATTATTTTTAAGCTCTTCACTCCCAGTGCTAGAGAAGGAATCGTGAACTTAAAAAAAAAAAAAAAAGAGGTTCACTTTTGTAGCTATCAAGGACAGATGAAGGCTTAACTTGATTTCCTTTGCTCCTGACAGTTTCCCACCCATAAGCACCGATATCACAGATCTCCTGCCTCCCTCTCCAGTATATGATGTCACTGCATCTAGCTAATTTAGAAGACTAACAGATCCCTTGACCTAGCTCAGACCAGACCTTCATTACAGTGTGATGGCTTCCTGCATTTCTCTGTCTGAAGGTGTTCTTTTATCTGAAAACTTCTCTGGTGAATATGCAAGGTAGGATGGAAGAATTGGGGAACTAAGATCCCTGGAATTACCCTCACCAGATGGGGGAGAGAGTTGAGAAATACTACACTTGCTCATCTTGCACTAGGATCATCTTCAGACATTTTCCAAGCAGTGTCTCTGAAGCTCTTCAGTAGAATTGAGCCCCAGTTACTCTCAATTGTTTCCTGCCTAATCACATACCCTCTGAGTTTTCTAGCCCATCTCGCTACCTCACTCCCTCCAGCACTTTTTGGGATCATCATCTAAATAAATTATTTGTTTTTGTTTTGGCTGTTGTTGTTGGACCAGTTTGCATTCCCACCAGCAGCGTAGGAGAGTTCCTTTTTCTCCACATCGTCACCAATATTTGTTGTTGCCTGGTTTTTCAATGTGTGCCATTCTCACTGGTGTAAGGTGGTATCTCACTGTGGTTTTGATTTGCATTTCCCTGATTATAAGTGATGTTGAACATTTTTTCATGTACCTGTTGGACATTTATATTTCCTCTTTGAACAAATGTCTTTTTAGCAGGCAACCATAAATGAGAGACATCTAGGGAGGGATGGGAAGGATAAGTGATCAAAACGGGGGAGAGAAGAGCACAAGGGACTATGGTGACAGTTCACGTGTGAATGGGTGGTGAGTAACCTACAGGGAATACACAATAATGTAAAAGATACAAATAAATTAAATAAATAAATAAAAAAGTTATTTGTGGCCAGATTCTTGTCCCCCATACCTCCATTAATATTATGCCTTATTTCCTCCCCCACTTTTCTTTTTGCATGTTGTTATCTCCTTGAGGGTTATTTCAACTCCATACGCACAACACACACCCTTACTATAGCACCAGAGATACAGTACTTAGTAAAGATCTATTTGTTGATCAAATCAACAGTGTAATGAAGAAAATCTTGGTGGATGTTGCTGAGAATGGATTCCAATGGGATTCTGAGTAGAAGCAAATTTTACTTCTGTAATACAATATTTCCTCTTGTAGGACTTTTTAAGAACGGTTTTTAAATATCATATGATTTGATAGCTTCCTTTCTCCTTCCCATCTGACTGCAAACTCTACAGCTTGTTAGCCATGACATCTTAATTCAGGTGCTGCTATTAATTCTCTCGCCGTTCCTATATTTCATCCTGCCTCCAGCTTCAGTCAAAGACTGACAGTCAAATTAACGGGACCAGGGTCTGGTGGGCGACTATAGGTGTCCTCAGCATTGTGGGCTCTGGGATAACGGACTGACCACTTTGGAGAGTCGATGGATGGGGAGCCGGTGCTTCCCTTTTTTTTTCTTTTAAGAACAGCTTTAGGCACACGATCCCCCCTCCCTCACCCCAGTTTCCCAAAGCAGGTATTTTCCACTGCATTCCAAGTCCATCTCTTTTGTCATGGAAGAGATTTGACTAGAAGAGGAACAGGGAAGGCAAGTCACACAATTTCCAGTTAGAGGGCATGAAACAGGAGAAAAATGCTGCCCTGCATCGTCGCTGTCAGTCTTATAGATATTCAGGGCAATTTTAAAATTTTACTTGCCTGTGTTCCTTTCATGAATCCTGGTATAAGGGTGAAATATGTAGAATTTTGTTATTAATCTTGACTGAGGCAATGCCAATCAGTTCCAGTTGTTCTCCCCGAGGTAATCAATTGGTGAATGTTTTAGTTTCAAATCTTGCATCTTAGGTTAGTTCTGGGTACATTGCTGTGTCATGTGGTCATCCTACCATTTTTAGGGCTCACCTGAATGTGGACTTTTTTTTTTCCTCCTCTTCCCTCCCCTCATTTTCCTTTCATTTCCTTTCCTTTCTTCTCCCTAAAAAAATTGTTTTTTCTTTAAGATTGGCTTACAAGAACTTTTTTAAAAACTTCTTTAAGCATTGGCTTCTTTTCCAATTTCTTTGAAACGTTCCTCATTATTTCTGATTTGATTCAAGTATATAACACCATAGTGTCTTATATATAGTGGCGTTTGATAAATGCCTGTTGAGTAATTGACCACATGAGGAAAATGTCTGGCAGCCAAGTGTAAGTTAAATATCTATCTTTGGAGGCTCCAATGCTAAAATTGCATTTACCAGGTTAGGGAAATTTCCCCCTACCCCTTTAAGTTTTTCTTGCTTTGGTCAAGCAATCAAATTAATGTCAGACAGTTTAATAGGAGAAAAAACAAATTTAATTATATTCATATGAAAAATCAACATGAACATGGATTCTCAACCTAAAGGGGCAAAATGTAGATAAAGATATCTTGAGTTAAGGAATGGGAGCTGGGGCTGTAAGGATGAGTGAGATTCACATGATAAGGAGAGAGGGACATAGGATGAAAATCAGATGCTCTTTAATTAAATGTTCATTTGTTATATTAATAACTTTCTCTTATGGAAAGATTATTCCTGGTAAATATCCTAGTTCTGGATAAGACCCTAATTTTCATACTTCTAGATAGGCTAGGCCGTGGTAGAGCTTCTCATGGGTTTTCAAGGTCTCAGTTGACTTTAGCTGGAAATAATCCACATACCAAAATGACATGTCTTGGGAAGGTGTGTTCTGAACATCTTAGGGAGGCCTATCCTTCACCAGCAAAGATTGAGGTGGTACATTTGCATTTAGAAATCTGAGACTTCATATCAGAGTTTATGATCAGATATCAAGGACCTACTGTAACAGTTTGTCTTCAAATATGCCGCAAAGGAAAAAAAAGGTGTGCATTAGATAGAAGTCAGAATATTTGTGTTCTGTTCCTGGGGAGATGAGTGTCAACAACCTGTACTGTCTTCCATCAAAGAATCAACGGCTTCGCGATATTCTGTGAAGAAAAAGAAGAGGCAGGCCTTTAAAATGCTTCTTCTTTTTTTTTTTTTTTTTTGAGGAACTGAGCTCCACGCTTCAGTGATTTCTTTACTTTTAGGAGATTATCCATAGCCATTTCTTGCTCTTCTTGAGAAATGTCTAGTCTTCTGTAAACAAAAAAGAGGTTCCAAACACATTGTTCCCAGGATAGTTCTGAGTTGTTCTTCTACTTGACATGCTATCTTTCCAGTCACCTGCTTGAAAGGATGTGGTTATTAATTATTTGAAAAGTGGGGAGCTAAGAAGAGCAGAAACCCTGTTTCCTAAAAATAGTTTTCAAGGGTAAAGAGGAAGTGAACTTGTTCGGATGTTCTGTTGTCAGGAAAACATTTACTTCATCCCTTCATCACACGTACCAATTAATCTTATTCTTTTTCAATTCCATAGTTCTTCTTCAGATACTCAAATGGAATTTCCAGATGGCTGCCTTCTCTAAGGTATGATGCTTCTTTCCCTAAGCAATCTTTACCCTCCTTCCCTCCCACATGCAATATGTTTCCTACATACTTAACCTTTAAATTTTTTTCTTTTAAGTTTTAAAAATAATAGTTGATGGTTTTTTATTTGTTCTTTAATACCTAACTGTTGTGAGGGCTATTTTATTTCTATATCTTAAGTGCCATTAGATTCTCGGTAGAAGTCTGCTTCTAGAGGTTGAGAGGGGCTACTTTCTGTCAGCCAGTGCTACATCAGTGGCAGATAAATCTACCACAATTGTCCTTAATTTTGATTTGGTTAAGAATCTACAGCATTCTCTGGTTCATTGGTTTTTGTAAAACCTGGGTTAGAGGGAGGAAAGACAGCTGTGGCTTTTACTCCAAGTTATAAAATCTGACCTTAAACCAAAATGCAGTTGTACTTTATAGCCTCCAAAATACAGGTGGATATGGAAAGCATAAGAATGTAAATTTAGGTTTTTATCTTACAGTTGGCAGCCAGGGGAATATTTTCCTCATGTGATTAATTTATTCAACAGGCATTCTTTGGGCATCTACTATGTATTTGATACTATTGTGCTAGATACTTGAAGAAACCTAATCAAAAATAAAGTGATCATTACATTGACTGATACTGCCCTCAGTTATGAAGCCAAGATAGTCCACCTTTTCTTGAAGGCTTAAGGGAAGGATTTGCTGCATGTAATGGGTGATATTTATTGCAATCCTTCAAAGAGATTTTATCCACTGAAATGATGGCAGGGAAAGGGAACTGCATGTAACTGACCTCATTCCAATTCAATTCCTAGCAAGAAACTCTGATTTTAAGACCCACTGACCTCCGCAACCCACAGTCTACCACCATCACAACCACAGCCACCCCTACCAGAGCCAGAATTGCCGCCATTTTTAATCTGACAGGCATCACCTTGGGTCACAGAGTTGTTACCATCTCCTCTTCACCCTACAATCCTGATGTCATGCTAATTGATTTTTTTTCAGATTATCATGACCAAATTTTTATGATGAAGCTTTCTAAAATCATAATAGTAAAATAATTATGAGTATGTCTATTAGATGCTTATGTATTCTTCATGTTTTAAATAGGTTAATTTATGTAATCCTCAAAACAGATTTATGAATTAATATTAATTATGTTTTGCAGATGAGGAAATTGAGTCTTGTGGAATTAAATGACCAACCCAAAGTCACACAGTTATTAAGTGGCACAACCTGGTTTCTAACCCAGCCTCAACTCAGAATTTTTTTTTTAAAGATTTATTTATTTGTACATACAAGCTGGGGTACAGGACAGAGGCGTGGGGCGGCGAGAGGGTTCACCAGAGACAGAGTGGGGAGCAGAACAGGCAGATAAGAAATACACTGCTAAGGGGAGCAGTGGGCGAGGCAGGAGAGGTCTGCCACACCATGTGGGATTCTCCCGGGCTGGGCGTCGAACTTGCATCGCGCGCTGCCGACAGCTCCACAGCGCAGCGCTCAACCGCTGCGCCACCAGGGAGGCCCTCAAATCAAAATTTTTATGCTAGCACAGACTTGTTCCTTGGGAATACTTGTATTTGAAGTTTGAGTGTGTTTGTCACATACACACACACAAATAGACACACACACTGCTTTGGGCAATAAGCAGTACACTTGCAAGATTTATTTTCCTTTGAATCTGTAAGTTACACTGTATCAGGATCAAACGAACCGTGAACTATCAGTGGCCAAGCTTTACAATTGTTTGTTTCTTGCTCACATAAGGTCCAATGCAAATGACCTGCCACTTTAGGGCACCACACCACAGCTCAGGAATTTAAACTTCTCTAGGGTTGTCAGGGGAAAGAGTATGAAAACTTACTCACTTTCAAGCACTTCAAGAGGAGAGTGACATGCTTTGCATCTTTTCGTAGTCCTTAGCCAGAACCAGGCACATGGTGTTAACCTAACCACAGGAGGCTGCAAAGCACAGGGAAGGGAAGCATGTGGAACACTTGAGAGCACCTCCATGTCTGTCAGATTGTTGGAAAAACACAGTCCATCTTAATAGTCATAAATTAATGTATCTGTAATTGCAATGCCAGGGGACCCTAGATGATCCTACTTGAAGAATTCAAGTCTCGTGTTGATTTGTGCTACTTCCTTTTTCATCTGAAGAATGTAGGGACTGGATAAACTCTCACGGAATATCTTAGTAGTCAAACTGGAGCTGCTGTATTCCTGAGTGATAATTTATGTAACACTGGTCAACAAATTTTTACAATAGTCATGTTACTGAAATAAAATTAGTCATTTCTTATCAATTTGTATGTGCTCAACATGAATATGACAGTCAAATTCTAATTTTGGCTCTAGTTTTTTTTTTTGTAATCTGCAATAAATTGATGTTTACATCACGAAATGCATGCCAATAGTAATAGACCTACGGTTAATACCTGTAAAAAATCAAGCCATAGACTACTTCTTAGATTTCTTCGCTTGTCTCTTGTACAGCTGTTCAGGAATAGAATAGATGGAAGAAGGTTTCCATTGTGCAAAAGCACAGCCTTAACACTCAGTTTCGAAGAGTCTAGAAATAGTCTCCATTCTTGTGGGTCAGGAGTGATTTCTAAGGCATTCATGAGGTCCCCAATATCGGAACAGAATACTAGAGTACTTTCCTTTCTGAAGAAAGGCTCCAATTGCTGGTGGCACTTTCCATAGAACGTAATTGTGACATTTTCTTCTAAAAGATTCCATCATTGGAGTCTCGATCCTAACAATTCTGTTCTTGGATAAGTCCAAATCACGACCCAGGTCATTTAGTTCTTCCTGTGTTAGTCTGTGTGGGGTTGATGGTGCACTACAGTGAAAATCTGGATCACTGCATGCTGATGGAACAGAAGAACAGTTCGGCTCACCTTTGTCCTCATCAGATGAATCAAGAGAATATTCTGCTGGAGGTTCTGGGATAGGAAGTCCCTCACCATGTGGAAGTGGTCTCAATGCAGACGGAATGTTTGGGTAGACTATTCTCGACTTTTGCTTCGTTACTCTGCCAGAAAGAGGAGGAACCAAGCAGAAGTAACAGTCTTTTATGTGGTTGCTTGGCTCTTTCCACACCATGGGGACTGCAAACGACATTGATGGTCTTTTGCCATTTCACCACTGTGAAAGTTGTGTTGTACATGTAGCACAGGGTATATGTGGGGCCCAAGGTTTGTCTTGGTCACCAACCTTGCATCCTAAGTAAAGATGATAAGCCTTCTTCACTTGAGAAGTGATCCTTTACTTCTGGTTGGCAAATGTCACTTCCCCACAAATAGAGCAGAAATTGTCCATGCTATTATCACACTTTCGAGGTATTACTGTTCTGTATTGTGCCTAAATGGTAAAAAAATAACAGTTCTGTGGAACAGTAGCTTAAACTGTCTCGCACAAAGTCTGAAATATTTTCAATGCTCAACCTTTCCGACAGGGCTTTCTATAGTGCACTGCTGACGTCAGCTTACTTCAGCAGCCGCCTGGCAGTATTATTGCACTGCATCAGAAAATGATGCAATCGACTCTGGATGATGTGTGCATGATGGTATTATGCAGTGTGGTGCAATATTACATCATTCTAGGCTGATTTAGGATGTTGTTGCAGTCCTACTGGATAAATTGACATGGTAAAACATATAAATGAATTATATGAAATATCTTCAAAATGAAAGCTAATAAAAATTTTTCAGGGTTATATTCATGTTCAGCGTACCAAGATACTACAGATTAGGGCCTTTTTAAAGTCAGTAACGATCTCACTGTTGACCAGTGTAATTAATAAAAAGAGGGAGGAAGGCAGGCATAAAATCTCCAAATCTTTCCATTGTACTCTGTCTTGCTACTCTTTGATATATCTAGATATTACAGAATAGAAGACCCACCTCTCATGGCGCCACATGAGAAGAGTTATAATTGGAGTTCATCTCTGTCATTTATGAAACAGAGAGATACACCGTCTATGCTACAGGGTGATCGCCTATGTCCATAGATCTTGCTGAAGGACAACCTCTCTATGTCCTACATTCACAGTATGGTGAAATGGCCCCCATGATTCAGACTTTGAAAAGGATTCAATGAAAGTAACTTCACTAGCAGAAGGTAGGTTGAAAACTTAGAACTAAAGATATTTGATTATTATTTAATGTTCTTTTGATTAGAGAATGAAAAGCACTGTGCTATAAACCTCTATGACTACTGTTTTTCTCCAAGAGTGCTTAGTCTTTTCGTCACTGCCTTAAATTAGAGTCTAGCAAGGAAAAAGGAATTGACTGTGATCTTTGGGAAAATGAAAGGCACTGTGTATTCTCCCCCTGTATAGACAATACCGTGGCAGGTGAATTGCTGAGCTAATGCTCAATCCATCTCAGGATCAGGCTGCAGGGGTTAGTGAGGTCATCCTGTAAGGGATACCTCATGCGCTTATGTTCCATAACTTGATCATAGGTGCTCTGCTAAGAGGAGAAAGCATGTATTTCCAAGCTTTGTCCTAGGGCTAGGGCCACATCACTTGGCTCAACCTCTAAATACAGGCACCCTTCCAAAAATTAACTATAACACAATCTATAATAGACTGATTGTAGCCTGCCCATCTCCCCTAGCTCCAATGCTTGTATATTGTCTGCTAGTTTCTACCTCCCAAAGTTTCTTTCCTGGATATAGAAATTTAAAAAATTCACAACTCCTCATCATCCCTGTTCTGTGTGATTATTCCCATTTGGTTAGTTGGCTAGGCCACAAAACTACTTTCTATACTGTGAAAACATCTCATAGTACAAGCTATTTTCAGGAAAATATGTTAGATGTGCATGGCCATTTACTTAAAACAAATTTGCTAACTTTACCTTAATGCTGTTCCCTGTAGATATCACACTTTGCATCTTCTTTTTCAGTTTCTTTTCGCTTTATTTTCCCATTCACCATCATTCTTTCTTAAATTGCCCAAGAGTCTCCAGTCCTCTGTCTTGTATACTTCTGGCCCACCAAGTCAGCCTTATTCTCAAGAGAAACACTCTATGTCAAGCTCTTTGTTAGACAGTGCCCGGCATAAACATATTGCTAAACAATAAAATTATTTACAGTCCAGACTTTGATGTGAATCAGTCTTAAGTTGTGTTTGTATATAGTATCAAAAGCTTTAAATGCTATATAAGTTTTTAAATTCTATCTAGGAGTCAGGGAGAAAACCAACAGTCTATGTGCTTGGGAAGGAGGCGGTCCTTGTGGAGTAGAAACTGGATAAAAATCACTACCTAGAGATAATGGCCTAGCTTGAAGGTAAGGCCCAAGACCTTAAAGAGTGGAAACCACCTTCAATAATGTTCAGTGAAACTGAAAGAGAAAAATCACCCCCCCAGCTTTATTGAGGTATAATTTGCACACACAAAGAATTGTAAGATAAAGTTTACAACATAATGATTTGATATTGAACCCAGAGAAACAGAGTGAAAAAAGGGCTGGTGTGGGTGGAATGGGAAAAACAGAGGTTAGTAAGAGCATGTAAACTTTCAGCATCAGTTGAATAAGGTTTGAGGATCTAACCTTACACTATGGTGGATAACACTGTATGTATGATCCGTTATAGTCAGTTTCAGAAAAAGTGTGTGGGAAGAACCGGTGATAGAAATTTAGGATATTCAAGGAAGTGAGCTAAAAAAAGCAAGCTTAATTAAGATTGAGAAATAAAACAACAAATTAGTAAAGCCTGATTTAAATGCTTATATCTGTCAAATTAGTTTAACAAGACTGGGCAATTATTATTATTATTTTTTTAAGATTTATTTTTGCATACAAGCTGGGGTGCAGACCAGAGGTGTGAGGTGGTGAGAGGGTTCACCAGAGACAGAGTGGGGAGCAGAGCAAGGCAGATCCACCGAAATACACTGCTGAGGGGGGCAGCAGGCAAGGCAGGAGAGGTCTGCTGCGCCATGTGGGATTCTCCCCCACCGGGCGTCGAACTCGTGCCACAGCTGACAGCTCCACAGTGCTGCGCTAATCCATTGCGCCACCAGGGAGGCCCTGGGCAATTATTTTTTTGCAAATAAGATTTTTATTGTCACTCAAGTTGTTTATTTTTTTGTTGTTGTTACACAGAACTTGCCTAATCTGAAACCTAAGGATAAAATCAAAACAAAGCCTCTTCTCATACACTTGAAAATAGGCATGAAGAGAAGCTCTGAGCTGGTCTCTCACACGTGGCTAGAGCTGACCAGGGGAAGACAGATCCACAGTCATGTGAACAATCAGCTTGCAAACCAGACACTCGGTGGTATGATTGAGACACAGTCCAGGCCTTAGTTACAAAGTCAAGCAGTGAAACAGCAGCAGATTTGTTTGTGAATTGGAGGAATTATTTCGTGGCCACATCGCTGTTTATATGTGGATCAATAACAAGTAGTGTCGAATATGGTTATTTCATTAACATTGTTGCTTTTATGGTGATCTTTTCATCTGATCTGGTTTTGCATTTCCGTTATTTCAGGGATAGCTCTAAGCTTCTCTGGAAGAGGAGAAACTTCTCCCATTCTCTTTGTCATTTCATTTCTCTACGACTGGAATCTCTTAGTTTACCAACTAAAGATACTTTTTGTGCAGCAAGAAGATTAGTTAACTGACTTAGTCGTTTTTTCCCATAAATGGCAACGTGAGCTGTCCTAAGATATATTTTTAGATACTGGATTAGCCTTAGAATGTGAGTTCTGTACTGTGGGAAAGAATGACATGACCCTACTAAGATCTGAACTTCGCTTTCTGTCACCATGGTTACCACTTGCTCATTCTAACTTGCATAGTTGGAATCCAAAGGAGCAAATCTAAATAACACCCTCTATGGAAGAGACAGGTCAAAATTTAAAATATGTCATCCTTTATGTGAACAAATATGAACCATATATGGATTGAGGGAAAAAAATGCCTGTAAAATAACAAGGGGCAGAGATATGCTTTGCCAGAAAATGCAAAATTTGGGTTGTTCTTTAATAATTTATTATGTAGGAAATATAGCCTGCAGAAATATTTAGTAAAAGTAAAATATGATGACAAATGCAGAGTCCAAATGTTTCATGGAGTGGGTCATATGCAACATATTTTACTTGTATCTTGCTATATTTTAAAATTTGCTATGACATCTAGCCCAATATGTTGTTATCTGAGTGGCTGTCTGCACTGCCATTATAGTTCCTTAACATTCCTTATTAAATACATCAACCATAAAATGAAATGAAAATAAGCTTTATTAAAAGCTATAAACTTGATTTAATATATGATAATTTTAAAACATCTGAAGCATGGCCATTTCATAAGCATTCATTCAGTTCCCAGTTTTGTGAGCTTGAATCTATGACATCAATGGGTTAAGAATAATATTATTGCTCCCCCAAAACTACTTTTCATTGATTAAGTTTCAGGAAAAGGAAATAAATTATTTTATACAGAAACCTTCAACAAATACCTACTGACAAAGAAGCAGTTGAATTTATAAGCATAAACTTGTAAATGCTAAAGATTTTCTGGCAATCATCACATAATATTCTCATTTTACAGAGCAGAATTTAGTCTTTCGTGGCAATCACAAAAGGTTGCATATTTGAATATATTTTACAGTGTACTTCTTTAAGCTTACTGTGTGCTTAAAGAGAGACATTGAGAGTATGGTTTCTGCTTTGTTGGAAAGATAAACTTTTAAATTTCCCTGTGGCTCAGGGATTATGAAAGTTCTAGCTGACAAACAAGTTGGATGTTGTTCACATTCTACATTGTATGTTGACTATGGTATTAACAAGCATTTATGCATGTGAGGCTACATCTCACTCTGAGTTTAGTCGAGTAAGGGTCTTGGGTTTTGCTCAAATGCAGTTCAATCCGAGAACCCATGTTGAAGGTCAAGTCAGGATTTCTTTTACTGGAAGAATGGTCTTAATTCAGGAAGCAGTGGTGCTGGACAGTTCCTCCCAAACAAACAACAAGTGACCAGGAGTAGGCCCAGGGTTTGAGGTCAGTATAATAAAAAAGGTAATGTTATTGTGATCATGCACAATAACTTTCTCCTTTGTTTCCTCATTCATTTCATATTAAAATGATAGTTTTTCATTATAACAGAACATTTTTCTTACTGTAAATGAGTTAAAAATCTCTTCTCTTGGATGAGATTACAACAAACTGTACTGAGAAAACTCATAAAACTGAGACACCTCACTACCTTGAAAAAATATGAAAAATAGGAGACATTGGAACATTGGAAAATTGGTATATATCATTCTGTCCACAGGAGGAAAAAGATGGACTCTATGAGTGACAGGTCAGATAAAATTCTAGAGTTTATTAAATTAAGGGCTAGATTTTAAAAATCCAGGCCACAGATGGCATATAAATAAGTCACAAGTATGTTACCACTTTCTTATGTTAAATATTCATGGGAGACATTGATAAATAATCATCATGGCTTTTTTGATTGCTGTGTTTGGACAGGACTTAGAATCATTGTCAAAATTATGCTCTAGGCTACCACTATCCATTAATTGTTGTTGGCATAAGAGTTAAAACCCAGTATTTATTTAGAAAAAAATGGAGTTTCCTACATCTCAATATCATTTCAATAGAAATAAATCATGGCACGCTAACTTTTTAACTTTTTGCTTTGTGAAAATTGACATGCTGACAGAACAAGTTAAAATGATAGATGTGGTATACTTTGGCCTGTATCAAGGAATGTAAGGCATTCTTTCTCATGATATTTTTGTAGGAAAAATAGGAGACCTCTAGTAGGAAATAACAATTGAGATCAGTCACTGTTGTGTGGTATAACTCCTCGCAAAGGGTGATAACTCCAGCTTGGTTGGAACATTCTGATATGTTCACCATTTTGTATAATCAAAGACTTGGCAAAATTTTTTTAAAGATTTTATTTTTATTTATTTATGCATACAAGAATTAGGGTCTAGGCCAGAGGTGGGGACAGTGAGAGGATTCACCAGAGACAGAGTGAGGAGCAGAACAGGCAGATCTACTGATATACACTGCTGAGGCTACCAGCAGGCTAGACAGGAGAGGTCTGCTGCGCCATGTGGGTCAGCTCCATGGTCAGGGTTCAAACTCATGCCACAGTGGCTGGTGATAGCTTGATAGTGCTAAGACTTTAACCCCTGCGCCACCAGGAAGCCCCTTGTGTTACTTTTAATCTATGTTCTCATTGTGGTTGGTTGTCTTAAGGAAATATACACTTCATGGGGGCTAGTTAGCTTTTAATCAAAAGTCCACAAACCAGAGATAATCAGTTATATTCATCTCCAGTGAATACCAGATATTTGAGTAATGACTATTAGAGCTGAGTATTTTTTTTTTATCAAATTATTAGTTTTTATTATATGTGGATTTTCTGGAAATATTGTGGAGATGTCCACTACCCTTGTATATAAGGGGTATAAAAAATATAGCAGTCTGCATCCTAGAGGGCAACTAAGGTATAAGTTCTTAATAGCCTGTTTCAACTACTAATTTGGAGACTTCTTGGCTTCCTGACTTTGATTAGATAATTAGCTGAATCCTGCTGCTAGAATGTTGCTTTCTTTGCCTCTAGTCAACTGTCCAGGGAAGGCTCTGTTGAAGAGCCTCAACAGAGTAACAGTTGAAACACCCTGGGTCTTGCCCAGTTGGTGGTATGATTATTGCATGTTTGTTGAGAAATGCTGGTGTGTGCACCAGAATTCAGGCTGAGATTTGCTTTCAGGGGGATTGTGGAGAGGAAACCCATAAATTTCACCCATGTCTACCTGTTGGCATTGTTTATAATTGGTTTTTACCAGAAATACCCTGACAATTGTGCTCCACCAAGTTAGAATATGGATTATTAGAAGCTAGAAGCATCTTTGGTGATTCTGATTTCAAATATGCTGAATTTACTTATATCGTACCCCCCTTTTAAATGGAGACCAGTGTACATTTGGCAGTGGGATGTAGAAGTGTTTCAAACATTGGGCAAGTGGCCAAATCTTCCTTAAAAAGAGGCATTTGTAGTATTGAGATTGAATCAATTTACAAAAGAGATTAAATAAAAAGTATTTGTTCTGGTTAATAAAATGGAATAAGGCTTTAAGATCCTTAGCATCTGCCTAAAGTCCCAAAGTTGGATAAAGATTTCTCTGAGTGTCTCAAACAGACCACTGCAGAAAGCCCCATCTCTTACCCGATGATCTTTGCAAAGCCGTGGTAATTTCACAAACACAATTAAAAGAATCATATGCTAGTTAAAAAAACCTAATTTTTATTTTAAGGTGATATCAGGAAGTTTAGATATACCTGGTGGAAAATAATGGATTTCATTAAAATGTACTTATAATTTTTTACTGTTTTTTTTCCCTGAAATTAAGTATGACACTTCAAAGATAGTCTAGAAAACACTGTATGGTTTCACTCACATGTGGTTCATAGAAAAGCAAGCCAAATGAATGAACTAGATAAATTTTTAGACTGTAAGACCAAATTAGTGATTACTGGAAGGAAAAGTGGGAGGGAAGTGGGTAAATTGGGTCAAAGGGTCAATTGTATGGTGAAAGATGGAATTAGACTTTAGTGGTGAACTTAATGCAGTATATATAGATGTTAATATGTAATGATGTACAACTGAAATTTATGTAATGTAATAAGCCAGCATTACTTCAATAAAAATATTTTTAAAAAGGAGAGTCTAGAAAAAAATCATGGCCTCACATTATTTCTGCAAAATTTCTCATGATGAAGAAGCATTGGAATGCTTTTTGGAATAAATCTTATCAGAATAGAAAAGCATAATTCTTGAAATAGTTAAGTCTGTTCCTTCATAATGAGATAATAAATGCAATGAAAATAATGTGGCTTACGTATAATGGGAACTATACAAAATGTTGACAAACTTTTTAATTTTTATTTATTTATTTATTTTTTTATACATACAAGCTGGGGTACAGGCCAGAGGCGTGGGGCGGCGAGAGGGTTCACCAGAGACAGAGCAGGTAGCAGAACAGGCAGATCAGAAATACACTGCTGAGGGGAGCAGCGGGCGAGGCAGGAGAGGTCTGCCGCACCATGTGGGATTCTCCCTGGCCAGGCGTCGAACTGGCATTGCCGCTGCCGACAGCTCCACAATGCAGCACTTAACCGCTGCACCACCCGGGAGGCCCTGTTGACAAACTTTTTGATTGCTATAGAGCAAGGAAGGAAGGATTGAATGTGGCAAAATGTTGGCTAAGCATGGCAATGATATTATAAAACAGTTCTGTGAACCTTCTGAATATGATGTTGAACTAAGCATGGGAGAGGAACAGTATTCTGACATTCATAGGGAATAATTTGGGTATATCTACCAAACATGTACATGCCTTTTGGCCCAATAATCTCACTTCAAGGCATTTATTCTGACGTTATAATTCCAGGGATAGGTGTTAATTAATATGCACATGTTATTCAGTACAGCATTGTTTATAATTGCAAAATATTGGAAATTATCTGACTGCCCATATACCGGAAATTGGTTGAATCAATGTGGTACATCTACATGATGAAATACTGCACACCTGCAAAAAAAAATGAGGATGATCAGGAAAAAAAGTCACCATTATACATATTCATTATTTAGAAATGTAAATCATTTTGGAAAAAAAACAAACTTCTGAAATATCAAGTCAGAAAATCTCATAATATTATAAGATACTGAGATAAAGCATTGTCTAAGTGAAGCATCATCACCAATCAGGATGACCGGAGTTCAAGAGTCAGCACAGGGTTGTGGGCTCAAGAACCCGACCTATGAGGTGGGTGCCTGGGAGAACCCGACCTATGAGGTGGGTGCCTGGGAGGTATGAAGCAAGGAGGTTGCTGCTGCGATGTGCCAATGGCACACGCCTCTCTGGAGGTTATAGCTGCTGACTTGAGGGAAGGATTGCAACCACTAGGCAGATTCCTCTGATGAAATTTCCCATAGTCTCGAGTTACAATTTACTTCTCAGCTACAACCTAGCTCTGGTCATAGCAGGTTCTGCACGTAGTTTTCCTCCTGAGGCAGAGGTAAGAGCAAAGTATAGGGGAGAGACTCAGGTTGCCGGCAGGTACCATGGGTGATCGCAGTCTTAGTAGAGGGCAGGTGGCTACAGCCCCACAGAGCCCAGGTGGGGGGAGCTTCGGGTGTTTTGCAGGACAGCTGATGGCATGCCCCGGGGGGAGTGTGACTGCAGCCCACTCCCAGCAAGTTCCATAGACCGATATATCACTGGAGTCTCATCCTTCTGGGGTTGCTGTGAACAATGAATTCGAGAAAGCCTGTGGAGCCAGAGGGGTTGGGGTGGGTGTACCTTTGGGACCATGGAAGCTGGCTGTGGGAAACCCCTGGGAAATAGCAGTGAGCATTGCCTGTTCCCAGCAAGTTTCAAAAACAATCTCTTCCCTGGAAAACTCCAGAATTTGGAGCTATGTAGTCTGGGCTAGTGCAGCCCAGTAGTTACAGGAACTGACTAGAAGCTACAAAAAACCCTGATGGCCCTAGCTCCTTATTTGATTTCAGCCAGTATGGCTTCTGAGAGTGCCAGCACTACACAGACCTATGAGAGCCTAGAGAAGGCACTTAGCAGCATCTCAGTTCACAGACACACTGTTCCTGCTTCCTGCTCCTCATGCTGAGATTTTAGTTTCAACCAATAGTTCTTTAGCTAGCTCGGTGTCCCCTTCATTCTATTCTGTTTGTGCTCAGTTCTGAGATCTCTGCTCCCTAGAGTCCTGGTGTTCTCCAAAGAGAAGTCTGTCTGCTTTCCACACATGAATGTCTGCATTCCCTTCTATGACCAGGTACAGGCCACCCCATATGGGAGTAAGCCCTTCCCCTCCCAGGACATGCTTGGTGTTCTTCGTATTCCCCCCGTTGGGTCACAGTGCCTGGGTAGCGCTCCTGATGAGACTGTGTCTTAGGTTTTCCTACCTTTTCTCTGAGTTTTTTTTGTCACTTTTCCTTGCAGAGATGTTGATCCTCAAATCCTCTGTTCTTTTTCAAAAATGGCTGCTCCAATACAGAGGCAGATTTGCTGTGTTTGGAGAGGAGAAAATTCCAGTGTTCTGCTAACCTCTCATCTTGAACTCTCCCTGCTTACGTTCCTTCTATGTAGCTTTCCTTTTTTTAAAGATTCACTTTATTTTACTTATGCATAAAAGAACTGTAGTATTGGCTAGAGGTGTAGGGGGTGAGAGGATTTACCAGAGACAGAATGGGTAGCAGAACAGGCAGATCTACTGAAATACACTGCTGAGGGGAGCAGCGGGTGAGACAGGAGAGGTCTGCTGCGCCATATATGGGTCAGCTCCCTGGCCGATGATCGAACTCCGGCCATAGTGATAATAACTCTGAGACTTAACCCCTATACAACCAGGGAGGCCCTATATAGCTTTCTTTAACATAACTTATTGCTTCTAAAACAAATGTACATAAAGACATCCTTTTTTCAGGAAATTGGAAAGGTTGTTAATTTGATATAATAGACTCAATTTGTTGATACTTTAACACTGAATATACATGTGACGTTAAATCAACTATTCAACTTAGTTTATCTGATGAACGCTGGTTATTTGGTGACATGAAAATAAAACAACAATTTGACTGCAATTTTCACTTTTTAATAGGTTGCTTGGGTTTTTCCCTTCTAAAATTATGTTACATTAAAGAACTTCCTGTTTTGTATGTTATGGTTCCCCAGCGAATAGAGCATTAAGAATAAGAATAGTTTAACAGTGAAAAAAACTGGGAAATGAGGGGGTGATATGTGTGTTCTGTGTGAAGAAAACAGCAAAAATTCTGCTTCGCTTTCTTGGTTTATAGTAAACAAAATATCTTGCTCAATCACATTATTGTTTAGAATTTTTTTTTAACTAGTGACTTCAATGAAGAGAATATTATTCATTTTAAGTTTTGTTCTTTTTGAAATTATTCTTTGTTTATGGCATTGCATGCTATGTTTAATAGAAGCTAGGACTGTGTTTTTAAAATGGTTTTATAGTGTCTATTAGGTAAAGCCCCCACTCTCTTCTGGTGGCTGGCTCTGCACATGGCTCCTGCTGTGTCCGAGGCTGCTGTCTGAAAGAGGATAAAAGCAGTTGAGCAACTGAGCGTGTGCTTGTGGTTGGCAGACCTTGAACTAGAGCCTGGTCTCATCAGCCCCAATCCGATGACTTCTTTCTTTCTCTAAAAAAAATCAAACTTTTATTTTGAGATTGTTGAATACTCACATGAGTCAGAACTAATACAGAGCATCCTTATATCCTTTATTTAGTTCTCCCAGTGGTAACAACTTGAAGAACTGTTTTTGTAGTTCGGCCAAGAGATTGACTTTGACGCCATGCATATGGTAAATATTTGTATTATCACGAGAACTCCTGGTGCTGATTTTTTACAGTCACACCCACTTTCTTCACACCCAATTCCCATCATTATCCAATGGCCACTTTTCATCTGTTCTCCATTTGTATAATTTTGTCATTTCAAGAATGTTAGAGAAATGGAATAACATAGTATGTGACCTTCTGAGACTGGCATTTTCACTCAGCATAATGCTCTGGGGATTCGTCTTGATTCTTGTGTGTGATATATATATTGCTATTGGTGAAGAGTAAAGCTGTGCTGCATCATGCTTTTTAATGGACTATTTCTGTTCCAGTCTTGGGGAATCTCAGTGAATTACACTTTCAATATTCAGAAACAAATGATGAATAGCTGGATTTCAACAATACCTTTATGTTTGGAGACACTTAGGAAAGGTGATTGTAAAGACATCAGAGATCCATACAGTAGAAAGGGGGTTTGTGTGGTGCCTGGGCTTCCTTTGCTTTGTGATGGCCGTGAGAGGGCTTTCAGGAGGGCCTCTGTACTTCGCAAAGTGTTTCCTGATGGGTGCTTCTGTCCTCACGAAGCAGCCTCCATAGGGGACGCACATTTCAGCTATTAAACAGTGCAAAACAATTGCAGATCTCATCTCCATGTCACAGAGGGTTTTGCCAGTGCCAACTGTCATTACTGAAAGTGGAGTGTGGCCAGAGATATGATATAGCACCTGTCCACTCAAAATGTGCTGTGAGTGTTAATGACCTGAAATAGTTGAGATTTGGCTCTTGCATAAAACTAAAGATAGATTCATTAGAAAGGCAAGATGCTTGTAGGTGAAGAATGTGTTTTAATTCTTGAATTAAAATTCTGTTCAACTCACAGCAGGCTACATCATAGTGCTGGTCCTGTGAGCATTTGCAGTATCTTCAGTGGTTAGAAAAACATCCAGAATTTCAGAATTCTCTGTTAGGAAATGGCGCTCACAGAGCCACACCCCCCTCCTCAGGGTATTTGTGTGTTCTGACTGTTGGAAGATGACTTGAGCAGACTCACTGGGAGGGGGAAGGAATGACCTAGAGAATACTGGAATGGAAATATGGTCTGGGGGGAACACAGTTATTTGAAAAACTGCTAGACAACAAAATAAAGACTTTTGAAACACAAATAAGTAATGGGGAGAATGTGACTAAAAAGTCTGAGACCAGCTTTAAAAAATGTTCCTTAAACTAGAAGGGATTATTCTAAGTGAAATAAGTTAGAAGGAGAAAGACAAATATCAGATAGTGTCACTTCTTTTGTGGAATACAGAGAAATCAGACCAAGCCAAGCTCAAAAACTAGCTCTTGAGATCTGACCATAGGCCTGTGGCATTCAGAGGTGGGTGGCAGAAGGAGGGGAAAACATAAAATGAGGAGAGAAGGAGCACAATGGACTATGGTGGGGATGATGGGTCCTTCGGTGGTGGGGGAGCTATGGTAACATCACCAGAAGCGTGTGTGGGGAGAATCCTATAATTCCAAAATACAAGCAATATTGTCAACCAATGTTACTACACACACACACACACACACACACACACACAAACACACACACAAGAAAATGATATGAAATGTCATGATTAGAAGAAGAATGTGCACTTTACTCTTAATGTAAAGTGAGATATGCATGTAACGTGAGCCCCAGAATGCTAGGGATATGGGGGTGTAGGGTAAATGGAATTAATCAGGCTTTTTATGCCATTAGACTCTGTGGCTATCACCTGCAGCCTTGATTGTGCTGATGAGGAGGCCCTTGGGAGTGTGGGCTGGGGGCACACTTGCTGATTGTGGACACCTGGAGGTATGGGTGTGGGCATGAGTAAGTGTGCACACCTGAACCTCGAGGCCAGGTATATAAGGGTGGTGGTACTCAGAGACAGGGCAGCGATGAGGGGATGCTTTACTGCAGAAGAGGTGAGACCACGAGAGAACACCAGGGAGAGCCCAGAGAAAGAGTGTAAGGATTCCTGGGGGGCTGGGCGGCTCGGTTACCTGCCACCCCCATCCCGAGCTGTCCTCCTCACTGCTACCCCCCTGCCTACCCTGTGCCTGGTAGGTACTACTGGGGGGTATGGGAGAGGAGATTGTATAGGAGCATGAGGGACTCAAAGCTAAGTTGAAAAGATGTCAGGCACTGAAAAAGACTAGAAGGAAAGTGCTGATTCACTTGGAGTTTTATTTTCACATCAGCAGTTTTAATTTGAAGCGGCCTGTCTCAGATTCAGTAATTTAATGTCTTTTTAACTCTGATAGATTTTCCTGCCAGTGTTGTGAAATTCGTTGAAGCTGAAGGGGTAATCAGATTGGTATTAAAAGTGAACAGTTTGTTGAGTCATTTCTGTAACTTCTGAGGTCAGAAATAATTTATAGCTCTTTAGAAAGCCAGGCTGTTTGCATATCTGCCTTTTCTGATTTCAGCTAGCCAGGTTGACTTTGAATTCTGCTGACACTTAGACATGATTTTATGTAACTTGTTCTTTTATGTAACCATCTCTTCTGTCCCTCAAGTAAACCTATTCCCATAAAAGCAACTTTAGTCTTTCTGCAGTCCAAAGACACAACATAAGAAGTCATTAAAACATTTGGGCTGTTGGCAGGTTGGGGCAGCCAGAAGTGAAATTTCAGGTGAGATTTATACAAATTTCCTGGCACTTTTCATAATATATGGTAGGTGTGAATGTTTCATCTTCCTTCTTCATTGATTGTACCCAAATTACTCTCCTCTCTACTCACACCTTGCTAGAAGTCTAGTGGGGTGCTTCAGGGCCACCCAGCATGCTACTGTGGAACTGATGCTGAATATTACAATTCTTGTCTTTGATCCTCAGATTTAACAACAAAGTTTGTTGGTTTGTTCAAGCACCCTAGATAAATTGGTGTTCCCCACAGGTGCAATCTGTGGTTGTGGAGTAAGTGAATCTGCCAGGTGACAGAGATGAAATGGCTGAGAGTGGAGGAAAATGATGGCTTCTCTGGAGTCCCTTTTGGCACCAGCTCCTGACACTGCAGGTGTAGACAGGAATCAGTGCTAGTTTCTTCCAAAGCTTTGCACTTTCCCAGTCTCCCAGGTAGAGATGGGAACTATGGTTACAGGTGATTGTGACTTGATGAATGCTCTCTATTAGAAAGATCCTCTCAACCCCTTTTAGTACCGATGTTTAAAAAACTCTTCCTTTCTACCAGTGTCTCTTATGGAAGAGGCATAAATGAAGCAGCACAGAATACTCCTGAAAAGCATAAAATCTTATAAACCAAACTCCTTGGGTTTGAAACCAAGTTTTGCCTTGGGCAAATTACTTAACTATTCAATGCCATAGATTTCCCATCTGAAAAGTGGGGCTAATAAAACTGATTTCACTGGAGTTTTATAAAGAATAAATACATTTATAATGTATTACAACTCCTTGTTACTGCTCAATACCTCCAAACTTAGTGTGTTAAGGCAACAACATCATTTTACTATTAGAGTAGTAGTTGATTTGGTTCATCCGGACCATTCTTATTTAGGGTTTATTTTGTAGTTGCTGTCAGATGGAGACTGAATCATGTTGACCTCAGCTGAGTTTTGGCTGGAACACCTCCAATTTTTATGTTGCTTGGGCTTCCTACACCATGGAGACTGGGCTCTAAGAGCAAGTGTTCCGACAGAACTATGTATAAAGTGTAACACTTTTTATGAATTCACAATAGTAGTCACATGGGTCCATTTCCTTCATGTTGTTGGATGAAGGAGTTAAAAGGTCCATTCTGGTTCAAGGGAAAAAGTCATAGATCCTGCCGCTCAATAGGACTAGGGTCAAGATCACTCTGTAAGAAGAACATATGGGATGGAATAAGTTTGTAGCCACCATGCTACAGAATGTAGATCAGTTGGAACAGTAGATAGTTCACAGTGAATGTTCAGTATTAGCTATCATCATTTATTGGATTCTAAGCCTGCTGATCCCTAAAACTAGTTCATACTAGCTTATAAGACCTAATTTTTTGATTTTCAGAAATTATGTGAGCTGGTTATTAATCACAACCAATATTACAAATGAAAAGTTTCAAACTTACAATTAAGTAAATTATTTTAAAAATAAAAGTTAGCAATCAAAACTTACAATTCCCTAATTGTTTTACCTTTATCTATGACTTAGAGATTGTTTCCACCTATTGTATCTGTATGGAGGTAATACTAAATAATGGTGTGATGCTGAACCTCTCCCCCAACTCTGTTAAGTGACTTCACTGCATTAATTTAAAATCAGCCTTGGTGGGTGTATTTAACCTTTGAAATCAGTGATGCTACAAATCGGGGCGTGGTTTATTTTGTTGAGTGTCTAGACTACAGATAGTGATGGAGAAATGTTAATGAAGATTAAACTTAAAATTGTGCTTTATTTGTCTGTTATACTGTGTATAGCACAAAAAATTGAAGAAATATTTTTCCAATATTAATTTCTCTGTTGAAAAAAGAATATACTCAGATCACTGATAGATGAGTGAAGTTCTGACATAGTCTTTCTGGTTTCACTTTCTTCTTAATATAGAAGAAACAACCAACTTTCTCACTGGAACATGTTCTAGATTGCGACTGTAGAAAATAAGATTTCAATAAAAATCAAGGAAGTAATTCAATGAGAATTGGCTGTATGAGATTTAGAATAGAGAATTACATATTTCATGACAATTTGTAATCTGTGTAATATACATCCTATTTGTCAACAAAATTGATAATTACACATTTATACATAAACATTTTTTATGAACTTGATTTTAAACATTTACCAGAATAAAACTGCTATAATATATCAATTTTCATGGATTACAAGGACAGAGAAAAAAACTACACAAGCAACAAGAAAGGCAAAATATGATACTAACAAGGGAACAAAAAAATTATACCTTTTCAGGTCATTTTCTTTGGAGATAACAAAATCAAAGAGATGATGGAGGAAGTTGCAGAATTTTGAGATAAAATACTGTGATCCAGAAAAAAAATCCAGTCGTAGTATGTACGTGAAGGCCACAGAATAGCATTCTGTGATATCTGAAATGACTTTGCCAGCATATCTTTTTTGAAAGACCTATTTGAATATAGGTTTACCTAATCAAGAAATAAGTCAAAATGAGGAGGCTAAGAATGGGAAAATTTCCACAAAGAAACACAGAAATTAGTTAACTATGGAAGAGAGAATAATTGCTGTAAATTTGATCACAAACCATAAACAACTAAAATATTTTAGAAAGTCTTGAAATAAAGGGCAAAATAAAAATGATAGCTATTAGAAAGAAGGGAATAGAATAATAATCACAATGTTAGTGGTTGTACTGATTTCTGACTCAAGATATCTAAGATCTAGAGAAACCCAGGCTTTACAAACTCTGTAATGTTATTTCTTGGATGCTTTCCAAAAGATTTTGCCTTAACTATTCCTATGTTAAGTTCCTATGAAATTTCAATTTTCTTATCTTATTCTGCTTGCCGTTTTTTGGTCTTTGATTGCTTGTAAGTTAAGATAGTATTTCTACTTTGTATGGCATGTCTGCCAAATGATTTCATTTCCTTCAATTTAAAGTTGTGATTAGTCTTTAGTAAACTTTTTCAGTTATTCTTTTAAAGAAATTTTGAGAGTTTTTAAAGAACAGTTTTAAGTTGAACATTGAACAGTGCTACAGAGATTTTCCATATAACCCACTACCCTCACCTATATTAACATCCCTGACTAGATGGGTCCATTTATTATAATTGAACATATATTGACACATTGTAATCACCCAAAATCTGTAGTTTAGATTAGGATTCACACTTGGTGTACATTTTATGCATTGGATAAATGTATAATTTTGATAACATATCTATGATAGCATATAATGCTTTCACTGCCCTAAAAATCCTTTGTGCTCTGCCTATTTGTCACTTTCTTCTACCTCCACTCCCTGGAAACAACTGATCTTTATATTGTCTCCAGAGTTTTGCCTTTCCCAGAATGTCATCTAGTTGGGATCATATAGTTTGTAGTCTTTTTCAGTTTGGCTTATTTCACTTAGTCATATGCATTAATGTTCCTCCATAACTTTTCATGGTTTCAGTTATTTTAAGCATAGAATAAGGTTCCATTGTCTGAATGGATTGAAGTTTATCCACTCACCTACTGAAGGAAATCTTAATTGCTTCCAAATTTTGGCAATTATGAATAAAATGGTTATAAGCATCTATATGTAGGTTTATATGTGAACATATTTCCAACTCCTTTGGTTATATACCAAGGAGTATGATTGCTGTATTATATGATAAAAATATGTTTATTTTTGTAAGAAACCACCAAACTGGCTTTCAAAGTGGTTGTACCGCTCTGCATGCCCACTGCCAATGAATGGTAGTTTCTGTTGCGCCACATCCGCATTAGAATTTGGTTAGTATTAAGAGATTGGTCATACTAGTAGGTATAGGCCTCCCTGGTGGCGCAGCGGTTAAGCACTGCGCTGTGGAGCTGTTGGCAGCAGCGATGCGAGTTCGACGCCCGGCCGGGGAGAATCCCACATGGTGTGGCAGACCTCTCCTGCCTTGCCCGCTGCTCCCCTCAGCAGTGTATTTCTGATCTGCCTGTTCTGCTCCCCACTCTGTCTCTGGTGAACCCTCTCACCACTCCACACCTCTGGCCTGTACCCCAGCTGTAGTATAAATAAATAAACCTTTAAAAAAAAATTTAAAAAAATAAAAAAAAAATACTAGTAGGTATATAGTGGTATCTCCCGGTTTTAATTGGTATTTCCTGAAGACATATTTTCACATGCTTATTTGCCAATTGTAAATCATCTTTGATAAGGTGTCTGCCAGGTCTTTGACCCATTTTTAAGTTGGGTTGCTTAATTATTGTTGAGTTTTAAGTGTTCTCTGTATAATTCCGTACATTCTCTGTGTCTGCTTATTCCCTATTGCTTACTCTTCATCATATCTGTAAGTTCAAAATGTATTTTCCAAATTTCATTGTTCCTCACTGCAAAACCTAATAGGCTCACCATCTCAGGTATATATTTTTTAAAGATTTATTTATTTATGTGTACAAGAACTGGGGTGTAGGCCAGAGGTGTGGGGAGGGGGTGAGAGGATTCGCCAGTGACAGAGTGGGGAGCAGAACAGGCAGATTGACTGAAATACACTGCTGAGGGGAGCAGTGGGGGAGGCAGGAGAGGCCTTTTGTGCCATGTGGGAAGCTCCCTGGCCCAGGGATTGAACTCGTGCTACAGTGGTTCTGAATAGTTTCATAGTGCTGTGCTTAACCCATTGTGCCACCAGGGAGGCCCTCAGGTATAATTTTAAGATCTCTTCTTTGTGAACTTTGAGATAGCATATTATCCACATAGTGAAGATGAGGCACAGACCAAAGGTCAAAACAAATTTTGCTAATATCGTTCATTCTCCCAATCAGCGAGTATTGATGCAAGAAGAGACCCCATACCCCAGGGTATCCATATCTTGCTTGAGAAATGAGAAGATGGGAAATGTTGGTTCAAAGTCCAGAATCTAAGATTCCTGTCTCTCAGTTAACTGGTAAAACTTAAGTGTTATTTTTTATTCTTAGAAAAGAGAACTGTAAATGGCAAAGCATGGACTGAAGAGGAAGGAAATAGCGTGGACTGGGAGGGGCTTCCTGATGTATCCTCTATGTGCTAGGATCTGACCACTGGTAAGGTGACCTCATGAGTCATTGTCAATGAACAAGGTCATTTTGCTCATTTTCCCTCCACCAAACCTACTATGATCAGGCTCAACTTTTACTGTCAGAGTCGTTTCTCATATTAGTTACTTTTACATCTCTTGTAAGGAGTCTCTTTTTTTTCTCCTGATAATCATATCACTCTGCTCAGTGTGCACCTCCGTATGTTCCCCTTAATGGGCTTATCTCCAGAGGGCATTAGTTGGATGCGTCTTTGAATGTATGTCACACGCTTTCTCTCTTTATCTTTCTTCTTTTGCTTTTTCAGGATTTATTTCAATTCAAGGTTATTGGAGGCTCTTTAGATTTAACATAGAATGTGTTCTAGTGGTTAAACCATAGTTTGGGGGTTGATTTTTTAAAAAAGCTATTTTAAAGAGTACAATTCAGTAGTGTGTAATACATATACATTGTTGTACAACAGATCTCCAAAATCTTTTCATCTTGCAAAACTGAAATGCCGTACTCACTAAATAGCAATTCCTACTGTCCTTCTTAGGTCTGACTTTAAATTATGGGATAACATTTAACAAGAATAATATCTGAACTATAATACTGGTTTTTGTGTGTGCTTGGGGAATGGGGTAAGATAGAGCAAGAGGGAGAGGAAAACTAGAACCAAGTTTTGTGTGTTAGGAAAGATGTGAGTGTTAGGGGGAACAAAAAATGAGTGTTAGAAAAGTTATCTTAAAAGCAAGGGAGAAAACTTTACCCAGAAAAAATTTTTATCTCTTTGGGTTCAAAGCCATTACCTCTCTATCTATGTATCTGGTCGAATGATACTCGGCCTTTGAATCATCAATATTTTAAATATAAAAACACCTTAGCTATAAGTGATGGTGCAGTATACAGGACTCAGAGCTTTTCGTGGCAATTGTTGAATACATTTGTAGTTATAACACCCACTCCTCCTGCTGTTTTAACTTTATGCAATTTCCAACTATGAGGCAACCCTAAATCTCTCTATTCCCAGAGGAAGCCTGCCATCTGTTCATCAAACTTGGAGTGGTTGGAGGGAGCAGCTGCAGTTTCTATCTGAATCTGAATGTGTATTTGTTAGTCATTAAGAAAAAAATTTGTGCTCATTTATGTTTTGAGTCATAACTATGCCATCAGTTGGTCCCAATAGGATTGCCAATGTCAGCCCCAAGGGAGCAGGAACTGGGTTCTGTGCCCAGCAATACTGTCCTGGTGGAAATCCCTTCTCTTTGTCTCCATGAAAAATGGAAAATGTTTTTTAAAAATTACGTTTTTCCCTTGTTGAGTAGAAAGAGGCAGCCCTTTGTTCTTTTACCTTGCTGTTTCAGAGAAAGCAGCTCATGTTCAGCTCTGGGAGCCAAGTTTTTCTTGAGGGGTTCTAATAAGAAACTCTTGTGTCCAAGGGCCAGGGTGAGCCTTCAGATAGCCTTTGGTTCAATGTTCTTCAACCTTCAGATTTGCATCTGACCTTGCTGGGTTTTGCAGTATCTATCACCAGTTATCGACCTAATGTATATGTAAATAGATTTCAATAGTGATAGCTATAAATTATAGTGTAGATGTGTAATATATACTACTATTATATATATTTAAAATGTAGAAATTATAACTATATGTTTTCCCCACTCACATTAAAATAAACATAATTCTTAAAGCATATTGTCAGACTTTGTGCCACCAAAAATCAGTCATTCACATATACTTTGGGAAACATTGATCACTACCAGTGTTATCAATTTGTACATGTGGAAACTGAGCTTCAGAGATATAACTCACTTCATAAAGTCCCTTAGGTAACCGACTCTAGGGTTTCTGACTTCCAGTTCAATTTTTAAAAAAATATTAAGACTTTACTTATTTTTACTTTTTGCATAGAAGAACTTGGGTATAGGGCAGCGGTGTGGGGGATTCACCAGAGACAGAGTAGGGAACAGAACAGGCAGTTCTACTGGAATACACTGCTGAGAGGAGCAGCAGGTATGGCAAGAGAGATCTGCTGTGCCATCTGTGGGTTAGCTCCCTGGTCGGGATCGAACTCATGCCTTAGCAGTGATAGCACTGAGATTTAACCCCTAGGCCACCAGGGAGCCCCTCTTCCCAAGTTCAAATTTTTAAGATATGGAAATATAAATGGGAAAAGAAACTTGGAGAATTTGGGGAGATGAGATCATTTGGAAACAGTTTGGGAAGATTTCAGTCTGGGTATGAGGTGTGGGTGGGAACTCCCTGGGCTACAAGGTCTTTTCTTTGGACCTTGGAACACCTAAGGTTGTATGTAATGTTCAGTGGATTTTTTTGCACATGTATATTTTTATGGGTCAGGGAAAGTCCTCCATAAAAGTTAAAAACTACTGCCCTTGGCAATGAAAGCTATTTTGATTCTTAAATAGGGGAGTAAGTGTGTATTAGAAAGTCCACTTTAATGCAATATTGGAAATGAAATAGAATGAAGACTGTCCGAAAGAGAGATGGGGAGATACTAAAGCTGTCTCAGCAAAGGGTACTAATTTTTTTGGGGTGAAATTAGGGATATGTCCTTAGGTAACTGAACCAGAGTGAAATCACATTGGTTTGCCTCATTTATTTTCTGAGGAGTGCACATAGCAAATTGGTGAGTGAGGAAATTACATAATGTAAATATCTGATTTTTAGTGTGCCTTTTGGATGGAGCAGGGCAAAAGAGGGAGAGGAAAGTAGGTAAAAAGAGGCTTCTGCCTCATTGGAAAGCTTCTTATTTTATAAATAATAGTGACACATGTTTTTTGATGGATTTTTTTGTTACCTTTGCTTGAGGGTTAATGATTTTTAAGTGGCTGTTGACATTTACCTCTCTGAGAGTGCAATAGTGCCCCAAGAGTGAGTCTGGGGGGGTCTTTTTGGATTTTTTCACTTGGTAATCATAACTGAAGAGAACTGCTCTTATTGAACATTGAGCAATGTGGAATGAGAATTTATTCATTTATCAGATGTTTATTGAGCATCTTTCATGTGCATGGCACAGATGGGCACTAGAATCACAGAGAAGTTACAATCTATTAGAAATAGCAAAACAAATGAGTCTGTTTATATATACACATGGAACCATGGCATAACAAGTTAAGAAATGAAAGTAATCATATGCTTATGACTAATTATATTCCATCTTGTAATAGTTTTTCTAAGGAGTGGTGCCATTACTTCCTCTCTCCCTTCTCCTGAAATCAATACTCCAATTTTTCACTGTAGTTGTATTAAAAACCTGAAGAAAAGGCTACAAAGGATAATAAAGAAGGGTGAACATAGAAGGAGACAGTCACTTGGGAACTTATTGATTAATGACATAACCTTCACTTTGAATAAATAGCTTTGCATCTAGCTCAGATTGCTACCGATGGAAAGCCACCACAATTATTATTTAATACTTTGGAGGTGACATCTATGTTCAAGAGGCTGCTTCATAAATAACAGAGTCCTATAAATAATGAAGATCTAGTCTGCTTCAGAAAATTGCATTGAAAGTCATAAGTGGTTCAGAGTAAGAGAAAATAAGAAGTAGAACATTCAGGAAAGCCATTTGTGGGTGGGGTGGCTGGACCTGGAAAGTACTGATGGAGTAGAGAGTAAGCAAAAGTGGGCAGCAGACAGCCAAGATGAGACTGGGGAAACTAAGGCAAAGACTCAGACTGGGAGAATAGGAATAGATTTTCTTTTCCTCATGTATACAAATTCAACTATCACCAGGAGTCTTTTTGATTTCTCAGGAATACTTTTAGTAACTTTCTCCAAGATGGCGTTTGCAGCTGATCTTCAGCATTACCATATTCAGGACTATAGAAACAAGACATTTTCATGAGAGTAACATGAATAATGTCAAGCTCAATCTGTGGGTAGTAGGTACATCAGTTAGCTGTATTTGTGAAGCAAGCTGCCTTCACATTCAGTGACTAGCAATGATAATCACTCACTATTACAGGTCTTATGTCTAGAGATCAGCTGTGGGTGAGTTGGGAGGCGAGGTTTGACTGGGGTGGCTCTGCCCCATGTGCTTCTCCTCTTTCCCTTGGGGCCAGTGAGGTAGCCTGGACATCTTTCTCACAGTGATAGCACAGGTCCAATGAGTTAGTAGAGAACATGAAGCTTCTGAGGCCCTTCACTCTATTAATTAACCCTCATCCTTTGGCCACAACAAATCTACGGCTGGACCCAAAGTGAAGGGATGGGGATTTATGATATACATTCCATTTACATAATAGGAGGAAGTGTGACGTTGTGTGCCAAAGTGAGGGTATAGGGATGGTGAAGAATTGGGAGGTGTTAATTTACTTTCCCTCATTGTGCCAAGATGAGACTTGGGTACAAATTTCAGCCCTATTATTTATTAATTGAACAAACCTCTCTAAGGAGAGGTTACTTAATCTTTCTGAGTCTTCATTTAGTCAGCGCTAAAAATAAAATAATAAAAATGTTCAGACTTTGTAAAACTGGGACTCGGTCTAAATTAATTATCTCTTAGTTATATTCTGTGTATATGGTCATATGTTTCCTGTCATCAAATTCTTGCAACGATGCCTATATACACACTTCTACGCAATCATCTTTCAAAGATATGTAACTGGTAAGAAGAAAAGGAAAAGAGAAGGTGGACTTTTTCTGCAGTGATGCAGTGTCCAATGATGCAGCCTTGGGTAGGCAAGAGCATCCTCTTTGTCTTTGGAATGACTATTACCATATTGATTTTCTTCTTGGCTCATGCTCCTATTAAGAAATATGAAAGATTTACTTTTCTCAAATAACAAGTGCTTTCCCCATATACTCCTCCAATGGTAATAAAATAATGCTATTTGAGATCAACAATGACAATAATCTCAGCCTTACTTCCTTGCCCTTTCACTTGATGTCTCCAAAGGAACATGTACCTTCTGCATGGAGAAATATCTTATGTGGGTATCCTAGGACTGCAGCAAAACACAGTGATTAGGACAATAAATTAAGTAATGAGTATGCTGTATCTTTTATCTCTAACTCCTGGACAATTTTGTGAGGTGCAATACCCATTTATAGATGCAGACTTTAGGCTTAGAGAAGCTGGGTAACTTGCTCAAGGTCATATAAGCAGTAAGTTTTAGAAACTAGTCTCAGGTGCAGACTTAATTCTAAAGTCTGTGTTATTATTACCTAATCTTTTTTTTTTTAAGTGCAGCAGTATTATAATCTGGAGTTTCATTCTGATCTAAGAGTTATGATTAAGCAAACCATAGGTATAATTTCTGATGCCAAATGTATATATAACAGAGATCTAAAGTAATTATTTTATTATTTATATTTATATGTTTAAAATAAATAAAATATTTTATTGGAGTTTATGAAATGTATGTAAATTTTGTAAATACAGGTCTTCAACATATTATTGATATATATGTCACATAATGATTCAACTGTAATATATTTGACCATCATAACACACTAACTACAATGAATGTCATTTAAACCTTCAAGTCACAATAATTTTGCTTGCCATTAAAAAAATTTTCAGGTCTTTTTGGAAAAGGTTTGAATGGTCCAATTCTCTTTTTAAGGCAGTCTGGAGGAGTCCTAAATGGTGATTTTCCTTTCCTTCATAAATTTCCCTGTAGCACATGGAGGCTCTCCAGATTATTTGACTGACCTTAGGTTGTATGCCAGATTGAGATCATTTTCTTCCAAAATAGCCATTGCAGCAGGTAAAGATTTGCAAGCCTGGCTAAAGATGTTAATAAGAAGAACTTGGTAGAAGAGACAGCCCTCTGATATTTCCTCCATCTATCTTTTAGTCTCTTGTACAGCAATTTCTCATGTAAAGAAGTCACAAGGTTAAATTTGGGGGTCTGGATTGAAAGTTATTTGAAGGCAGATGTTATGGCCATGATCTTTCTCTTAGGCCAAATGGCAATCCCTTGGGTCTTATCTTCCTTTTCTTTCCTAAATAAATTCCCAACATAATTCATGCTGCCTGCAGCACCACCAAAGAATGAGCAGGCAGTTAGTGAAGCATGAAGAATTACAGGAGAGCAGAATGGAGAGATTTAGTAAAGTTTCCAGTATGACAAACGTGAGTGAGTTAGCTACCACAATTAAGGATCTGCTCAGCTTCCAAAAATCAAATTGTCTTCTTGGATTTCATGACACCATGGTTATAGTTTCCACCTATCCCTCTGGCCACCATCCTCAATATCTTTTTCATGTTCTCTCTTGACCTGCTACTAATGTAGGAGTTCTGAGAATTCAGCCCTGAGATTTCTTTTGGTTCCCTTTACACTGACTTTGTTAGTAAATCTTATCCTTCAACAAGGTTTTGCATGTAATTTCTATTCCAACAGTTTTAACTTATTTTCTATCTCTAACTCAGAAAGTTCTTCTAAACTTCAGATCTTACATAGAACTATCAATTTGACTGCCCCATCCGGGATCTCATGGGCATTGCAAACGCAACATTCATGGAACTTGCTGATTCCATTTCGTACACCCCTTTTGGTCTGTGCTCTTAATAAATGCTAACTCCATCTCCCTGGATCTTGGTGCCAGAAACCCAGGAGTCATTGTCTTCCTTTGTTTTGTCTCTTACAACAGTAATTTAAAGTTTATTCTAACTATAATACAGGTTTCGCTGGCATGCTTCTGATCGATTACCAAGACATTCTGTTGTACTTGTCGGTCTGATTAATGAATCTGTGCAATTTCTGGCACTAAGGCATCATCTGAGTTTGGACCAGATAGCAGTGATAAAATGGGTGGAATAACTTTAGAAATAGTTAAGGCAAGAGACCACAGTGATTCTAAGACAAATGCTCTCATTATTATTTAAGGTTTGGGTGATAAATTAGAATGATTAGCATTTAAATTTTTAAATGTTATTTAAAACTTAATGTTGTGTTAATATTTGGATGATGAATTCTTGTTGTAAATGCAACTGTCAAAAAGATTATATATTGATGAGGGCTGTCACTAGGGTTTGTAATGATCACTTGCCAATCTGTCACAGGTCAAATGGTCAGTGGTTTTACTGCCGTGGTCTGGCCTTTTGTTCTTTAGCTTTCTACTCTCTCAGTCTGGATATCTGGACAAACTCCAGGATGCTGGGAAGAGGCTGTCCTTTAGCCTCACGCCACTTGCCACTTTGCTGAACACAAGTGCTGAATGGATGGCAGGTTGGAGGGGAGGAGTCACTGAAGGGTAGATTGGGGTTGAGGGTAGCAAAGGGAAAATGAGAAACTTTCTACACTGAAAGTCATCCGCAACCTCTTGTTTCCTCAGCCCACTCTCACAAATCATCAGTCCATCTGCCCGAATTAAACCTTGAACCCCTAGTCTTCCCCAATTTCCCAACCACCATGATCTCTCCTTGGACCATTTGTTATAGCCACCTTGGGGATCTGCCCTCTTTCATTCTCACCTACCTTGAATCCATTTCTCAAAATGCAGCCAAAGTGACCATTTAAAAAACATAAATCAAAGGGTGTCTTTTCCTTCTTTTTTTTTTTTAAGATTTATTTATGCATATAAGCAGGGGTACAGGGGCATGGGGAGGCGAGAGGGTTCACCAGAGACAGAGTGGGGAGCAGAACAGGCAGATGGACGGAAACACACTGCTGAGGGGAGCAGCGGGCTAGGCAGGAGAGGTCTGCCACGCCATGTGGGAATCTCCCCAGCTGGGAGTGGAACTTGTGTTGCGGCTGCCAACAGCTCCACAGTGCAGCGCCTAACTGCTGCGCCACTGGGGAGGCCCCTGTCTTTTCCTTCTTAAAACCCTTTGATGGTTTCCCACTGAACTTAATGTGTCCTACAAAGCTCTGCCTAATCTGGCTGCTTCTCCAGGTGTCTTTATCAGTGCCCTCCCTTTTATTCATTATGATCCCGTCTTATTTTCTTCACTGCTTCTGGGGCTTTCCCACCTGAAGGTGTGGTGATGCTGCAGGATGCTCTCTCCTTTTCTCTGCCAAGTTAATTAACTCCTATTCCCCCAAGTTTGGGCTTAAATGTCACCTCCTCAGAGAGACATTCTTAAATTTATTGGTCTAAATTGCTATCTTCGGTTATACTTTCACATAATACTTTGCCTTATAATACTTATCAAAATTTATAATTTTATATTTATTTAAGTAATGACTGTTTCTTCTATAAGTTAGAAGCTCCGGGGCCCAAGAGCAGTATCTGTATCCATTTTATAATCATTAGTACACATCTAGCATTTAATAGGTCGGCAAAAATATTTGTTGGAATAGAGGTAATATAAAATTTAAATTTAAAAATATTTTTTTCTGGAACAGCTAACATTTAGGAGATCAAAATTATTCTTTGAAGGATTTGTCATATCAATCCTCACATAAAAGATATTATTTGATAGTACAACAGATAATACATTCAACTAGGATTTATGAGATGAAAATATTCATTAAATTGACATTAAAAATTTAATATTGGCTGATTTTTTTAAAATCATAAAAGTCATATTGAACAGGCAGGACTGGGATATATTTAAGAGGCATACTCATTTTTTTTTGTCTCCCACTGTCTGTTTAAAATATATTCACTGGAGGAAGAGTTTCTCTGTTTACTTTTACATAACAGCAATAAAAAACAACTGTACAATCTCAAACCACTGCTGTTTGAATTAAAAAATTAAGACATCCAGTCTCAAGTAATTATCCAAACTCTGAAGCTGATTTAATATTAACTATTTCTGGGGCCTCCCTGGTGGTGCAACGGGTTGAGTCTTGGCACTATGAAGCTACCCGCAGCCACTGCAGCATGAGTTCGATCCCCGGCCAGGGAGATTCCCACATGGCTCAGCAGACCTCTCCTGCCTCACCCGCTGCTCCCCTCAGCAGTGTACTTTAGTCGATCTGCCTGTTCTGCTCTCCACTCTGTCTCTGGAGAATCCTCTCACCACTCCACACCTCTGGCCTACACCCCAGCTTGTATGCATAAGTTAATACATCTTAAAAAAAAAATAAAGTTAACTATTTAGGCTTCCCTGGCTGCTGTTTTCTTCAGGCAGGAAGGTGGGGACAGAGAGGTCCTCTCTTCTTGCCCAAAGTGAACTTGTATTCCTCCTTTTTATCTTGATAATTGTGGCTTTGTGGTCTTACTTGAATTGATGTGTTTGGGGAAGGGTGATAGAGGGACAGAACAATTCTCTCGGATATGGATGTTGTCGTTTGATGGCTGTGCATTCTTTATACACTGGGAGTCATCCTCAACCTCCCCTTTCTTGAGCCCACTCTTCACCTGGTAACTATCAGTCGATCTGCACAAATAAAAATTGAACCCCCAGTCTTCCTTAACTCTTTTATTGGGCATGTTATATATTCTTTTATTCTCTGTTGGTTCCTTATAGTCCCTTCTTCCCTCTCGTCTTCTGGCCCCCCGAGTTGATGTGGGCCAACTGTGCTCCCTTGCTGTTTGATTTTCACAAGTCCAGAGGGTGGCAAAAGAGAGGTAAAGTAATCATTTGCATCTCTCCCCATCAGGCTTCAGGTTGCTAGTGGCTGAGATTACCAACCAAAGCCACAACTCCTGTCAGGTCAGTGTCCAAAAACTATAGGTACTAGTGAATTCTGGCAATTATGCCACCGCTTTAGCTCTAGTTATGTTGTCTGATCTCTTGTTAGGATGTGACTCTTCAGCATTTTTGTTGGTTTCCACCATGTTTTTGTCAATAGTCTCTTCACTAAACTCTTGTCTATTAATCTGTTTGAATATGCCATCGGCATCCTGCCAGCACTCCACTGGATTTCATAATGCTACCAAAAGGAACCCCAGGTATAGGTGTTTAAAATGGACTTCTGGGATTGAGTTTCTCTCATTTGATGAACATATGAACATAAGGGAAACAGGACACTGGTAATCCATGGCAAGTAGTAACATTGCTCACAAATAGTACCATATGATGGAGTACAAAGGGAAGAGAACTTACTCTATTCTCCCAACAGTGCTTATTGAATGATTCAGTCTTTCTTTGCAGATTGGAATAGTCTCCTTTATCATAAAATAAAAATCCTTACTTATTTATTAAATTTAATGTATATAATACATATATGTGTGTATATATATATACACACACACATGGAGTACACCTTATGTATGTTTATATGTTTATATGTTCTTGGGCTCTCTATTTTTTTAAAAAGATTTATTTATGCATGCAAGAACTGGGTGTAGGCCAGAGGTGTGGAGTGGGGTGGTGAGATGATTCACTAGAGACAGAGTGGGGAGCAGAACAGGCGGATCTACTGAAGTACACTGCTGAGGAGAGCAGTGGGTGAGACAGGACAGTTCTGCTGTGCCATGTGGGTTAGCTTCCTGGTTGGGGATTGAACTCATGCTGCGGTGGCTGGTGATAGCTTCATAGTGCTGAGTCTTTAACCCCTGTGCCACCAGGGAGGCCCTGAGGGCTGTCTATTTTGCTCCATTTATTTGGATGTCTCCCATCATCACGTATTTTATTAACTTTCTGTGTGAGTCCAGGACATAACACTGGTTCATAACAATAATAACATTTTTATTAGGCTAGTGATTGCTCTGTACCAACACTGTTCTAAGTTGTTTATGTGTATTAACTCATTTCACCTTCCAACAATTCTATGAATAGACCTTGTTATTGCCTATATCCTGCAGATGAAATACGGAAGGCACTAAAAAGTTAAGAGACTGACAGAGCCCACAGCTGGAAAGCTGGCAAACTTAGAGTTGAACCTAGGAATTATGGATCGAGAGCCTCCAGTCTAACCACTCTGCTCTCCTGCCCCTACTCAGAAGAAAGCAAAGGCATTTCCTTTGGGAACTAAAATATATAGTCCATGTGCACTGCTGCTGTGGATCTAAATTAATCAGATAGGACTTAGATAACCTAGAAAAATTGATAGTTACTATATTGCCTAGACTGTCTCTTTCAATTACCTGCTTCTAAGTAACCGTCTAGTTACTGTCAGACTTTATCTGCATCAGTCTAGCAAATCAAGTCCAAAACATTTTATACCTGCTCATTCTTGCCTTTCATGTTATTGAGTTAGCCGAATAAATTCAATTTTTTTCTACTGCTGGTTTCTCACAAATTGTGACTGGCATCTGTATATTTATGAAGGTTGTATTGCAGTGCTAGATTCTCATTGTATTATAGCATAGCATAGATTATATTGATGAATGCCATCAAGAGACATGATGAATACAGTCCATTTTAACTGGGTAAAATTCACTTTATTTTCCTGGTCTGTAAAATAAAGATAAAGCCAACAGTTTGATAGTGTTTGTCTGAATATTATAATAAGATCATATATGTGAACAATTAATAATACCTGGCATTTGGTAGACATTCAAGTTAACGTCAATAGAATTGGAATCATTATAGGCTATGGTTATTATATGGCTAATATTAAAGTCAGAGAGGAAATGGGGAGTAATAAAGCTTTTATTGAGGATTTTCCATAGTCTAGACACTATGCTTGGGGGTTTACACACACACACACATATATGTATATACATACATATATGTATATGTGTATATGTGTGTGTGTGTATAATTTGATAGTGTAGAGTTAGTGAGTACTTTAATAAGATGACTTGTGGGGTATGTAGCCTAAAATTAAGGTCAAACATTATGCATTGTCCTGACATCTGGTGAAATCAGGGGATGAGGAGAGAGAACCTGGAACATCCTAACCACAAGTTCCACTCCTACTCTACCCAGTAGGTAAGGTTCCCCAAGCCAAACAACCCTCCTCTTTAAATGGACCAGTGGAGTTCCTATTTATCTCTAAGGAGAAGGGCTGTGTTCCCCTACCAACCCACAGAATTATTCAAGCAAGTCAATTGCCTCTTCGTAAGGGAAATAGTGGATACCTCCCCGTTTTGATACCACAGATCCTATCTCTCATAGCTCCTGGTTGCTTACTCTGCTCCTAATCCAGTGCCCACGTGACCCTGTAAGGTGTGTGGTGTTCTCCCTGCCCTCCCCTTGCTTGTATATGTGACTAATGAACTGCTGTCATCTCATATGTCCAGTGCAGACTGTTGTGTGCTGGGCATCCTCATAGCCCTAGAAGGAAATTCCTGTTTCACTAACAGGATATGTAGGAGGAGGTCAAATACCCTAGAAGAAACTGAACTGTGTGTGCCCCACTGAACTTCTGGACCATTAATTCTTAAACTTTATTGTGGAAATCAGTTACTTGGAAATCTTGCTGAACTGTCAATTCTGATTCAGTAGTTCTGGGGTAGATCTTGAACAGGTTCTGAGATTATGCATTTGTAAAAAGTTTGCTGGAGATGCACCTGCCCCTCAGACCACACGTTGACTAAGAATTACAGAAAGGACACCGTGTTCAGGCCAGGGGGAACTGGAACATCCGCTGCCACTCATCAATTACCTTCCAATCATCGAAGAGTCCGGCACATCCAGGAATGACTGATGGTGCCCTCCAGGAATGGGAACATTCAGCCTAATAGAACGGAAATCAGGATCTGTATAAGATGCTAAGATAGCGGAATCCACTGGAACCAGAAATAAATATGCTTAGAGGTACAGGGCCAGGAGAACTGCTTGGAGCGGCTATGAAACGTCTTTTAAATTTTTTTGTATTTATATATATTTTACATCAATGTTCATTTTTGTACAATGTGTGTTTGTATGCTTTCTCCTTTCAGGTGTATTCCCTGTAAAATTCTCACCACCAATTCACCTGTGCACCATCACCATAGTCTGTTGTGCTCTTCTTTCCCCTGTTTTTGATCCCTCTACCTACCCCTCCCTTGCAGAATGTCTCTGATTTATAGTTGCTTGCTAATTTTGTTTATTATTACTGTTTTTTTTTCTGATCCATTATTTGGTTGCCCTATATTCCTCCTATAAGTGAAACCATCCAATATTCTTCTTTTTCCTTCTGGCTTACTTCACTGAACATAATCCCTTCTAGCTCCATCCGTGTTGCTGTGAATGGCATGGATTTATCTTTTTTGATTGCTGAATAGTATTCCATTGTGTATATACCACGTCTTCTTGATCCAGTCATCTATTTTTGGGCATTTGGGTTGTTTCCATATATTACATATTGTAAGCAGTGCTGCAGTAATGATAGGAGTGCCAGTATCCTTTTGAAATAATGATTTTGTGTCCTTTGGGTAGACTCCTAGGAGTGGAATTGCTGGGTCATATGGTGGCTCCATTTTTACTAGTTTGGGGAACCTTCACACAGCTTTCCATAGTGGTTGGACCAGTTTGCGTTCCCAACAGCAGTGTAGGAGAGCTCCTTTTTCTCCACACTGGGAGGAAAGATTCTTAACCCATATCCCTGCCTTGCTATACCCACTCTGTGAGCAAAGCTCTTCTTTGAATTTCTTAGGATTAAAGACCTTGGTTGATTCCTATTAGTTTTTTAGTATGGTCCACTGGGAAAATGTTTGACTCAAGGGAAGGAGGAAAAGAGACAGAAAATTTGCTCCCCATACTCTAATAACAAGCAAGTGAGATATTTCTCAATGAGAAGAACGGGCGGAAAAGGAGAGATGCAGAAGGGAAACATGAAATCAAATCATGTTTTCTCCAGGAAGTCTGACCTCAGTGCAAGTCCAAAAACAGAGGCCCCAAAGGAATCCTTCTCCCAGAGGACAGTGAATATTAGATTGGCCTTATGCTTAGCAAACAGTCCTCCATGCTAATTTCGCCTGACCTTCTCCTGTGATTCTTGTCAGCCCTGCCCTCATTTGTTAAGCTTGCTTTAATTATGTGCATAATGGTTCATTATTTTTTTATAAAGGAAGCAGCAAAGGAAACAATTATGCAAATGAACGAGGTTTGTTGTTCACTGAGGAGTTGTGGGTTAATTGGGCACTGGTACAAAAACACCATTGCTAAATGTGGTGCCTAAAAGAATCCCACTAATCTCCATCTCTGAGCTCCCTTTAAGCACATCACAATCTACAAGATATACATAATGTCCAAGAACAATGGTAAAAGCCAGAAGAGCTCACCTACAAGTAGGGGTTTTGATCAGAAAAACTAATCTTCTTGGGAAGATTGAAGACTTTTTGAAGTTGTCCAAGACCAAGA
>PVIJ01002766.1:70857-151386 GCA_004024925.1 Scalopus aquaticus
ATATATTTTTATTGTTATTTATGTCTTTTACATTTTGCATTCCCCTTGGGTAGCCCACCACCAATTCACCCGTGATCCATCTCCATGGTCCCTTGTGTTCTTTTCTATTCCATTTTGTGCCCTTTCCCTTCCCTCCCTCCGGCTCCTTCCTCCCCCCCTCCCCCCCCACTGATTGTCTCTCTCCCACCCGGCCTCCCTAAGACCAAGATTTTTTAAGCAGAGCCTATAACTCCAAGAGTTAAACTAAAAAAAAGATACATTGGTCTTCGAAAGGATTTGTGTATTCAGAGCTGACATTCTTTTTCCTGGTGTCTTTTTTTGCAATGTCTCATTCATTCATTTTTCTTATTTTAATTCCATCTATTTAAAGTCTTTACCTGCAAGGCCCTTTATGATTTGGCTTTTTTTTGCCTTAGCCAATGTATCCTTTTCCTGATGTGGTTCACTCCTCACAGGTTGCTTTCTTTCCATCTTAAATATTCCAACCTTTTTTGCTCTTGATTATGTTACCCAAAATGAATTCATTTCCCCCAATCCTGCATATACCAATAAACCCCTAATTCTGATTTATGAGATTACATCAGTAGTAGATGTTATATGCCTTTTCCCCTCCTACCCTGTATTTCTTCCTTAGACATTCATAATATTTGATATTTATTGACGTAAACTAACGTGGATATTTTTAATTATTCCATCTTCTTCCCCAGAACTTAAAACCAACAGGGATATTACACTGAAGCCAAGTCTTAAAATGGATTTTTCACAAACATCAAGCTGGTCCCCAAACATTCACAGAGCCTGTCCTGGAAACTCAGTGAAATCCTAGCGCTTTGTCTTTTTATGCACCCAGATGAGCTCTCAGTTGAAGGGTTCAGATGAGGCAAATGTGAAAGTCTATCAGCAAGATTCAGCTAAGTTTCTAATCAGAGTCAAAATATTGCCTAAATGATATGATAGGAGAGCAGAAGAAATCTCAAGAGGTAGAGTGTCATTTCGCTAGCTGGAAGGCTTATAATTTTGCTGGATTCCTACATTTATTTATGTAAGGGTAATAGTGCTTGTGCAATTTTTTTAGTCATTCCACACAACTGGAAGGTCATTTTTTTCACCAAAGAAAAATTATTTTCAACATCCATTTTATTACGTAACAAACCCGTAAGCTTTTAATGTAACAGTAGCCTTATTGTTAGCTGTCCTTGTGTAGATTTTGTGGATTTTGATAAATCTTTCAAATGTGACTACCTATCCCGTGGAGTATGTTCTTCTGACTGGGGTAATTCAGATATTAACTAACCTTTCCTATTCTATAAAGTGCCTGCCTATATATGACACAGTCTGTGAAGTAATTTAAACGGCAGATGATAATATGTTAAGTTTGCATGTTAATGCTTTCCTGACTGGAAAGCAAGCTCCATGGAGAGGGAGATAATTTTCCGTATCACATACCCAGAGCCTGCAATTTCAGATCCTGAACAGGTGACCAAGAAATATTCTTGGAATGAATGGAGATCATCTGTCAACCTCACCCCCTTCTTTCCTAATCATTTGTTTTAATCTTTTCTTTCTGTCTCATGTGATCTTCCTCCCTCCTTTTCTCTTATTTATGCAGGAAGGTCATATGGTTTTTCAGAGTTCTTTTTGACTGTTATTGAAAACTAAAGGGTGTGATGACTTACTTTATATTGATTTAATTGCTTTGAGGCTTTAGACTTTGTTTCCTACTCTGTTAAAGCAACAGGTCTATTTTGTTGGGAGAATTTGTGAAGTGTTTTCTAACAAACTAATTCCCTTCCTCACACCCCCGCCGCCAGCTTCTAATTTAACCCTAGTCCATATTCACAATTTTTTTGATTACTTGAATGTCATTAACCGTGATGCAATTCACTTCTTTTTTCTGGCGTTGAGAACATGAAACTGTCACATCTTCTTTACTGGGTGTGTATATGTGTGCGTGAGGTGGGTGGGGCGGGGGTTGGCAGGCCATGGAGAAATGCTTTGCTCCACTCTTTCTCTTCTAGCTGATTTCTCTCTTAGACAAGTCAGCTAACCCTTTTCAGATTTTGTTTTCCTCTCTATGAGAAGGTGTTACGATGCCAACCCCACATAGATGTCATGAGGATAAAATGAGATTAGTAGATGCAGAGACAGTTGGCCCGTAGATGCTTAGCAAATGTTAATGGAATCGAGCGAGCTGTTCTGACCACTTGTAACATCAACACTCAACCTGGAAGCCTGTGTGTGCTGTGGAAAATGGATTTATTCTATGCGTTGTCGGAGGCTGAGCAGGTAAAGATCTGCAGGGTGAGGTGAAGGATTATAGAACATACCAACCAGTCAAAATCTGAAAGCCCCACATTTTCATCTGTCAAACTGAGACCAAAAGGGATGTTGATGGGGAGGTCTGTGCGGACTATTGCTGTAGTGGGATGCACAGCCACGCATCTGTTGATGAACCTGGGGTGTCTGTTAAACAGCAGGGTAAACGGTCAGGAAGAAGAGCTTGACCTTGAATAGAGGAAGGTGACAACAATGTGGAACCTGCTGGCACCTGCACCTGTCTGTCACTGATATCTAAACTTGATGACCTTAAAGAATAATAGCAGCTACTTCATTTCCCTCTTTATAAATCTCATGCAAATTCTAATTTCAACCAACTTTAACTTCATGTAAGAATATTGGGAAAAGTAGTTTCAGCTTTACTACATTGATCCAGAAAAATCGCTATAACAATATTTTCTACTGTGCAACTAACTCTTTTGGGCTTTGATTTAAATGACTTTTTCAAGGCAAGCCAAAGATTGCTCTTTAACTCTGACTTTAAGTTTATGGAGTTACATAAAGTAATATTTTAATGGGGTCAGCCCTCTACTTCACATTTGAAATATAATCTCACATAAGAGGGGGATTTTAGTTTCCTTACAAACTAGAAATTGGCAGATTTTTAAAATTGTAATTTGGGTTTAAATTTCAAGCATATACTAGCACTTTACCATATCTGGGGTCTTTGTAGTTTATTCACTTATTTGTTATTTGTTTCTCCCCGATAGATTTTAAGTTGAATGAAAACAGAAACATGGCCTATCTTACCATCTCTTCTCTGAGCCCCTTGGGCCTCTGGGATGAGTAGCCAGGACTCTGAAATCTGTGCTTCTTTCTCTCCAAACATCTGTAGGTAAAGACTATATTCATAGGTACCATCTCCTGTTTGTTAAGGAGGAGTAAGTGGTAAAGTTCTTGAGCACTGAAGGTTAGGGCCTTAAGATTTTCTTCATAAAATTTGCCTTCCTTACTTGAGGCTAATGACATGATTGGGAGGCCACTCACCACAGGAGACAAGTTTCAGTCCAACCACCCTCCTTGTTAACAGTGGGGGATGGAAAGATGAAGTGGATGCTGGCGCCGTCTCAAAGAATTGAAAATCTAGTGTGTTGTGGAAGAGGAACAAAAGTGATAACTTTGACTCTGAGCAAAGTACTCTGGACGAAAACATGGCTACTTCTTGGGGAGGAAAGGGCAGAAATCAGGGGAAGCAAACTAGAGAAGGTGCCTTAAGGTGTCAGCCCTCCTAAGATTTCATTGAGCAATGAAAGTACATGAGGTGTTTATTCCCAGCAGAGGAAATTCAAGGAGCTCTGAACATTTAATTAGTCTTTGAACAGTCCTGGTTGAGTGAACTGAGAAGTTTAGTTCTTATTTTAACAAATTGAAGCCTGACAAGAATAGATATGGGAGGAGATAGAAAGCAAGCCAGATAGAATTAGTTTGTGATTGCAAAAGGTTATCTTTTTTAAGTTTTATCTTTTTTAAATTGTTAAGAAATGAAGTTTATTTTCAGCATCTTCTTTTATCCTCTAGGCCACTCTAGTCCCTGAGTTGTTGGGGTCTCAGTGATCTTATGCTATCTATGATGCTCCCCTACTTTAATGCCTTCCTTGCCTCACCTGGACTCTTTCTCCCATTAAACTTTACCTGATTCTTTGGAGGCTCTGTTTTTTATTAGATTACTTCTTTACCCAGGCACTATTATTTTCCAAATATCTTATATTTGTAGGTTTCCATAAAATTTGCTTTTAAGTATATCATGATATTTAATCAACTTATTAGACTAGGCTAATATGTGAATAAATTATGTTAATATGTTATGTTAATATGTTAATAAATCAGTGACACACTTACAAGTTAACAGGGGGCTACTGGAAATAGGATCATAATCCCCAAATACCTAAGATTTGTATAATTATTCCTTAGAGAATGTTTTTACACGTGTTATTGAAGATAACCTTGAGTAGTAGGAACTGGGGACCCGGAAAGGCTGGAGGACAAGGCAGAAGGGCCTTGGGGCCACATTGTGCATCCCTGGGGGTACCAGTGATGTTGTGGACCATGGAAATGGCCTCCTCCAGCTGCACATGGCACTACCTATGAGCGTCCAGATGCCAGGCACAGCTGCTTTGGGAGGTGAAATTCATTCCCCTAGTTTCTCTGTCTGTGCCCAAGGGGAAGCTCCCACCACTAACCAGCAATGCCTAGGAGGGGGCTGGGTATGGGGATCCCAGCCCGACACTTCCAAGGATGGACGAGCTAAAGTCCTACAACATCCCCTTCTTCTCTGAGGCCAGGGGCATCATCAAGTTATGCTTGGTCGGGAAATATTTCTCTTAATGCGCCCGGGAGTTATGATTAGAGCATAGATCAGAGATTATAAAGCAATATAAAGCACAATAGGATTTTCTCCCTCTTAATAGCCAATCCCCTCTCCTTGGCAGCTGTCATTTGCAACTCAGTGCCTATGCTCGTTTTGCCAAGGACCTGCAGCGGCTGCTGCGCCGCTCCGCTTCCTGAAGAGATCAGAAGGTGCTGGAGTTTCTGCAACAGTTTATTTGAGGGCTCTGCACTGACTGTCAGAGCTTCCAGGTTCTGCTGTTGTAAATTCTCCCACTGTGACATTTCTGTTTCTGAGGTTCAGGAGGTCAAAATGGGCTCCTGCAACCACTGGTTGTCCCAGTAGTTTATCAAGAAGTTCTCAGGAAGTATGACAGTTTTACAGGAAAAAGCAATGAACATTTTGTCCATATATATTTCACGTACTTGTGATGTAAAATTAATTATAGCCTTGGAGGAATGCTGTTACATTCCTAACAAATCAAACTAGTCTAAAAGCAATGCTATGTCAAAAGGCCCTGTGAGTCCACTGTCCTGCTAAATGTGGTTCATCTCCATCCTGTGGTGGTGTCGGTTTGAATTACTACACCAGAGACAGACAGGTTTTGCCCCTGATCATGTAGGGAACAAAAATAAATGACAAAGGCGAAATTTCTTTAAACATTTACGCAGACCCTCCTCCCCTCACTTCTCTTTGCCCAGAAGAGGGTGCAGATGTCAAAGCATTCCTTAGCTGGAAGCGTGCAGACCTACAGAGAGAAGGCGACCATCTGAGCAGCCGTGGGGGGCTTAGAACAGATGAGCGTGCAAGTAGCAGATGCTCCTCACAGCTTAAGTGCAAGCTGCTCATCACACTGCCTTTTTGGAGGGTGCTTTTGATAGTCTGACACGAGTAGAATCTGGGAGGAGTCTAACCTGCAGTCCCAGCTGCCATTTCCTTGCTCAGAATGGACAGTATGTCCTTCTCCAGCTGCCCAGGACTGTTTCCTTGCACTGTGCTCACATCCAGTGCATACCAGTTAGAGCAAGTATGTTTCTTCATGTTACAGACTCAAAAATGTGATGTTCTCGTAGCCCCTGCTGTATGCCCAGCAGCGTAGTGTCACTCTGTCATCTTAGAGCGTTTTCAGAGGTCAGCTCCTCTGACACTCGTGTATGTGTTCACAGGAACTTTTTGCTTTGCTCACATTCAGGAGCTGTCCATCCACCTTATACTTAATTACAAACTGTTGTGTGTAGAAAATCTGGCAAGTTGAGTATTTTTTCCCAACCCTTCTCTGTGACAGAATCTAATTTGGTGGTATTGTTTATGCTTGTTATTTTTGATTTTGGTTATTTTGTGTTACCTTGTTTTTATCAAAATGATTGAAATACTTAAAGGGATTCATTAAAGTATAAATATGGTAATAGTAGTCACATAAATACTGTAACTCAGAGGATAAGAACATACATTCTCATAGAGAATGTGAATACAATGAACATAATTTGTGATATATATATGTATATATATCTCACAATATAATGGAACATAATTTCCATCAGTTGGGACAAGAAAATCTATGGGAATGATGATTTTTGCACACAAAATAGAATGTGTCATTAGGATAGCAACAAATGTCTGAAATTTGTGTGTTACTGGACTGACTTAATTTCTCCTAATATTTAGTGTATTAGTCACTGAAAAACATTGTGGAACAGAGGCATGAAAACACTGTAACTTTTGTATCTCTTAAAAACAAATTATAACAATATAACTGCAAGGAATATTTCAATTGCGTTTCAGAAATTAACTTCCAAATAAGCAACTTGAACAGAGAGAAGTTACATTTTCTTTCTTAAGAAAGAAACCTGGGGACAGGCAGTCAAGGGCTGGCATAACAGACCCCTTATGCCATCAGAGTCCTAGATTCTCTTCTCTTTATTCCGTCATCTTAGTGTGTAGCTTCTGTTCTTATAGTTACTTCATGGTCAAAGATGGCTGCTGGAGCTCCAGACATCATAATCACACTCTACCCAGCAGGAAGAAGTAGGAATAGGCACACACATTCCCTTTCAGGGAGACTTTCCAGAAGACCATACAAACACCCCGCTTTATCTTCCTGACCAGAACTTAGTCACATGACCATTGTAGCTGCCAGGGAGATGGGCAAGTGGTCTTCCATCTGAGCAGCATGGAGTCCATCTAAAAGTTGACATCCTGACATTAAGAAGGAAGGCGGGGATGGATATTACGTAGCACTTTCCCACAAATGACCTTCAAAGCTAGTTATTTTCCAAGGATAAGCCAAAAGTGATGCTTTCTATCATAAAAAGATAATTTTTTTTTGCTAAAAGCAAAGAGCAAAATGGAAGAATCATTTAAAGTAAGACTATGCATGACAAAAATGAGTGTTTACTGCACAAATCACGAGAAGCTTACAAAATTTGTCACAAAGTTAATAATATCTTGTTTCAGGCTATTGATAAAATTTCTTTATGAAATAGTTGTTTATTGCTCAATATTAAATGAAATATGAAGGCACAATTACTATCAGAAGTACGTAATAGTAAATATTTTGCTTTGTAGCTCTAGAAGCTGCCACTGAGATTCAATTTTAAATAGCTCCTGACATTTGTCACATCACAGAGGGGAGATTCCTTGACAATTTTTTGTTCTATTCCTGAAAACTCATGCTATGGGAGAGTTTTGTTCATTTACTTAATAACTTTGTGAGTCATGATGTAGAGAGGAAAACATACATGGAGATGAGTAGGGAAGGAGAACCCAGCTATATTTAGAATAAGTAAAAGAGATTCCATTGAAATGTGAAATCATTCATTTATTCACATGGAAAAGTTCACAGTAAGGCAAGGTCCATGTTTCAATTACAGAGGGAATAGTGGATTATGTGTAATGTATAATGTTCAATATATTACGCACAAAATTGGGCAGCAAGTAAGAATTGTAGATGGTTAATAGAACCCATAGCCTGTGGATGAGGCTCCATTGTAAACATTTTAGCATTGAGCTGGGATAGTATGTAGCCTACAACTTGACTTTGACTTCACATTGTGAAGCTCTAAGCAGAGAATCCAGTTGAGTCAGTCTGGGCATCTTACCCCAGAACTGTGCAGTAATAGATGGGTATTGTCTTAAGGTGCTGAGTTTGTGGTAATTGTGTATGCAGCAACAACAAGAAGTAATGCATATGTTCCAGAGTGTGAGAGAAAACCCTAAGATTTAGGGACCCACAGCAGCAATGCAAGTTTTAGTCTAATGATCTGAGGCATGCTGAAACTTTCTCTCTGAAATTGCAGAAATAGATCTTTCTTTTCCTGTCATCAGAAAGAAACACAATTCCTGACTAGTATCTTCAATTTCTGGAAACAGCAAACTGGGAATATTGATTCAATCCATGCACAGGTTAACACATAGGACTACCAGGTTTGTGTGGGGCTCAGAACAGAAAAAAATATGCAGTAAGTCCAGGCTGTGAGACCTCTTCCACACTGGTCTTGACACCTATTCCACATATGACTTTGCCTCTTCTGCCTGCAAGACCTCAGCCAGTACCAGCTATCAAGGACTTTGAATTTGATTGATAAGCATGGAATCCCACAAAAAATTGCATTAGACCAAGAAATGCATTATAGAACAAAGGTGGCAAATAGTGGGCACATGGCTATGGTAGCCATGGTCCTATTATATACTCCACTGACCCACAGGCTGACAGAGCCTGGAACAGTCTGTTGAAGACCCATCTGAGATGCCATCTTGAAGACTTGCTGTGTAGCTGGACACTGTCCTCTGAGGTCTGCTATACAACTCCAAATCACTAAATATTAAATAGTGCTGTGTTTTTAAGATGTAGAAGACAAGTACTACTCATGACAAATAGATCTAGGAAGCAAGAGGTGAAAGTTGAAAATTGCAGGGTCCTGCTTACCATGCCCCGGGGGCCATTTGCGGGCTTTGTGTTTCTCTTCTCTGCAACTCTGGATTCTGGCAATTTAGTCATATTGGTTCTCAAAGGGGGCATGATTCTGTTCAGGATGACAGCAAGATCCTGTTAAGGTAATTGATAGGATGGAGTGCCTTTCATTACTTAGAAGGACTTGAATACTTGAAAGATCTTGTTCCCAAAGATCAGGAGGTCGGGAAGGCCATCCCCAGCCTGGCAGGGATGATTGATACTGATCATCAGGCAGAAGTACAGCTGCTGTTGCACAGTGGGAGAAAGAAAGAATTTATTTGGTGCTCAGGTGATCCACTTAGCAACTGTCCAATTTTAATGTTAAATGTGAGAGCAACCAGAGTCCGGGAAGGTTGTGGGGACAAGTGGTCCCTGGCCACTTGTCTTTATTCTTATTCGGAGGTAAATGTCTGCCCTCCTCCACAGCCAGCCACCTAGACTAGCAGAGATGCTAGGTGAAAACAAAGGGACTCTAGAACAGGTGGTGGATGATAGGCAGGATGAGTGTATACTCCTTCCTTAGGATCAGATACAATGCAGGGATAATAGTTTTTCCCATTAGCCTTCCTCTAGAAAAGAAAACCAAGAAGATATTGGAGGACCTTCTCACAAAGTTTCTTATACAAAGCAAATGAATCTTAGCAGCGCACAGAGTTGTCTACATCACGGCCATGGTGTGGTGCCAAGATCCTCTCCAGTTCGGTCCGTTCATTTCCTCACTGGTGGGAATATTGGCAGTCAGCAGCTCTCAACTGAGTTTCCTTCCTGGGAGTTCACACGGGATAGAGGGAGCTGCCTCCATCAAACTTATGCAAATGGGGGTCTGCAGCTACCATGCTCATTTGAGACAATGCTAAGGGTCACCTCGGCCTCAGGGTCCCCTGTCAGATCGATGGAGATTTTTGTCATAAGGGTATGGCACTTCCAAGCCTCCTCCTGTCCAGTTCTGCTTCCTTACTGCACTGTTAGTCATTGATCCTCACGTCACCTGCTACACACACATCTCTGTCTTAGAGTGTGATTTTCAGGTTTCTGAACTGTGTCAGGTTTGGCCAAATGATATCCCACTGGAAACAGAACAAAGAATAGTTTCATCACTGAATTTTTTGACATTGAGGGCCTTGATTTTTAAAGTTAGGGATTTGCTTTTTGTTGTCTAAATTTATTATGCAAAATGATACATTGGTTTTGTTTAGGATTTTAAAAATACGAGTAAGATTGGAAATGCTTTTACATGCTCATGTATAAAATGGCTGTAAGCATGGATATTGTTGGACCTGGTGTTTACATGTCATCAGAGCAATGGCCATTTCTTTTTCACCTTTCCTACTTCTTTCACAGGGTGTACAGCGGAAGATTTTGAACTTTGCTGGTCTTGTTTGCCATCAAATAAGATTGAATTTTGTCTTGCAATCGCTTAAATTCCTAGAAATCCCAATTAATGAAATTGGGTAGAAAACTGGGGTTTGAAATATACTAAATATAAACAGGATTTTTATTAAAGGACTGTAAGCATACTTCATGACTTCTCTTTGTTTGTTTAAGCTTTTCAAGCTTGTGACTTCAACTTTTCCAAGGCTGGGCTATTTTCTCTGGATGAAAGGCTACATATTTTAGCACCAAATGTGCAGACCTAGCACTCAGCATCCATGGCCTGGATGCTGGGACCCCCTTTAGACAGAGAAAACCTTCAGCTTTCATCTGACTTCATTAGGAAAGATTAAACAAACTGAAGGATATTTGGAAGTCTTTTCAAAAGTCAGAAATACTTTAATAATCTTCCAAACTGCCACTGACATTTTAAATCTTGATTATGCAAAGAACTTCATCTCTGGGACATGGAATTACCTACTGCCAAAAATAACTCAATTGAGACCTGAAATTTTTTTTCTAGCTCTGAGAGAAGTGATATGAGTAGGATTAGTTAACAGACCAGAATATGTATTTTGAGCAAAGACATCATGTGTGATTAATACAATATTTGGAAACAGGCAACACCTGATTTAGGAAGGGTTAACTTGAGAAGTTCAATCTTTATTATAAGTAGCACTTTAACTACAATGAACGAACTTTGTATTTATGAGTACCTAAGAGCTGAACTGATGGGCCCTTAGCGTTTAGTCAATGCAAATAACTAGTGATAAAACAAGGCAGTGTATGGATTTGAGAGGTGGGAAAGAAATCTTCTGATTATATGCATTCATGATTGGATAAAGAGCTTGTTCCTAAACTCAACAATAAATTCTGGCAAAGACATCGATTGCCCCTTTTACAAACTCTTATTACCATAGCTTGGGAAATTATCAAGAAAATGTGTTAGGTGATATAAAGGGTGGTTTAGCCATTCAGAAAGAGAACTGGATGGCAAATTATCAGATTTCAGGGGAAGTGAAGAGGGCTGATACAAAAGCATTCACACTTCTCTGGAGAATTTAGCTGAAGTCTTTGAAGATGAAGGCTACTCATCAAGAAAAGTGCTCCATGTTTTTGAGAAAGATACAAGAAAGAGATCACTGTTACAGAAATCACCTTTGAAACTGCTTTTTAACTCCTTAACTTGTGCTCATTAACTCATCAGTGGAAAATTTTGTCCCAACTGAAGGAAACATTGAACACTTTTAGGGTCCTCAGAACAATGCAAAGAGCTGATGCTGACTGCTATGAAACTTAAAGGTAAGGCAGTCCACATTTCATAGAACTCACATTTTCAGGAACCAGACAATCAGCCTATGCCTCTCTCTACCCCAAATATTTTCAAATACAGGTTTATAATACATGTTTGGTTTCACATATGGAATATATGTGTGTCAAAGCATGTAGGCAAACTATTGAGATTTCCTGCTCATTTTACATTTTAATTACATGAAATGGATTTTCAGGGATAAAACTCAATTCACAACTATGGGGCTCTTTTAGCTGTCATCCAGAAACTTTATAATGAATCAGGTGTTTCATTATAATCATCTGCATTTCTAATTCCAGTTTTTCGTCCCCTCTGAGTCATAGAGAAAGGAAAAGGAGAGATGGGGATTAGTGCCTATTGGGTACTATTGCATCAATGCCATTGTCAAATAAATATTGTCCTCTCATTTTTAAGGTATCCAAGGCTCAGGGAGCTTAGGTTACACAGGGAGCTTGTGTAGGGTTAGTGAAGTTTGTAGTTGGTAGAACTGAGACTTAACTGCAAGCTTATTTTCATATGCTGCTTTACTGATAATCTTTCCTACAAGAGGCTTTGTAAAGATATAACATGAAATTATTAACTTGTAAGTAAGCAGTGTGACTTTTACTTTTTATGGCAAAGTATGCCTTTCAGTGTTGGGCATACAGTAAATGACCAACAGCAGTAGGCAGAAAAGTGGATAAAGCATGTAAGTTTGGAACCATGGCCCCAGGCTTCAGAGCCAAACTCCCATGTGCTCAGTTTCTGGATTTACCGCTAACCAAACATACATAACCTCGAGCAAGTCAGAGTCCTCATACCATGCAATGGAAATAGTACCTATCATCTAGGGTGGTTGTGAGAATGAATCGAATTGATTCTAGTACATTTTTTAAAGAATAATGACTGGTACATAGTAAGTTCCTAGTAAATATTAACTCTTTTAAAAATTATTATTATTATGTTTTTTTTAATTATTGTGTATTCCCTGTATGTTTCCCACCACCAATTCACCCGTGAACTGTCGCCATAGTCCCTTGTGCCCCTTTCTCCCTCTTTCTCCCCCATTTTGAGCCCTTATCCTCCCCCCTCTCGCTGAATGTCTCTCTTATTTGTTTTCCCTATATTCCTGCTATAAGTGAAACCATTTGATATTTTTCTTTTCCTTTTGGCTTATGTCGCTGAGCATGATCCCTTCTAGCTCCATTCATGTTGCTGTGAATTGCATGTGTTTATCTTTTTTGATTGCTGAATAGTATTCCATTGTGTATATGTACCACATCTTCTTGATCTAGACATCTATTTTTGTGCATCTGGGTTGTTTCTGTAAATATTAATTCTTATTATGATTAATCAGCAGATTCTACCACTTTGTATCTATCTGAACTTGGATAATCCCAGTTTTCCCCACCTGTAAAAAAATATTAAAAAATAATTTATCTTGTGGAGTTATTTTATTTAGTAAGGGCCTACTTTGAAAGTCTTTGTTCTAAATACTGTCCTACATACTTTACAGGTATTGATGGGTTTAACTTTCATGACAGCCTAATGAGACAAGTACTAGTCTGATCTTCATTGTATAGATAAAGAAACTGAAACAATATGAGGTTAAATAATCTTTTTCAAGGGAATACAACTGGTGATGAGCTGAGCTGAGATTGTAATCCAGACACTCTAGTTCCAGAGTCTGAGATTACAATGGCTACTCCATGCTGTGGATGAAGTGAATAACATTTGTAAAACATTTGTCCAGTTCCTGACACATTGCAGAAGCTCAGTACATGTCAGCTCTACTCCCATATTTGCAATAAATACCATTTGAATTCTCACAGAAAGCAAAAGGATAAGAAGGTATCAGTTGATCTACATGCATTCCTAGAATGCCCATGATTTTGTATTAGCAGTGTCCCTGTGCTTTTTGGGGGAACCAGAAATATGTTAACACACCCTTCTCTGATTATGTCCATCTTGAATCATCTCTTCTGTTGACAGGTTAGCTAGTTCCAGCAGGCAAGGCACACACATGCACCCATGCGATACAGCAGTCAGTGATGACAGTTGGGAGCAGTGCAGCTGGAGAGCAGAGCTGATATTTCCAATGACTAAGAACAAGTAATGGAGATAAGTCAGCAAAAGGGCCGAACTGACAGCTGTTCACACCACCCCGCCCTGCTGTTCAGGTGTCCCTGATGAGGATGCTATAAGAATGGTATATGAGACAATTCTGGATTATTTCATACATTGTAGGATTGGGAGCATACTTGACTGTCAGATACTAAATGCCAGTATCCGTCAGTCACTGCAACAACTAAAAACAAAACCCAGAATATACTGCCACACATTACTGCCTTGGAGGAAGCAGTGGTATTATCAACTCTGCAGAGAATTGCTCCCAGCCAGGCCCTTGGACTTTATCTGAAACGATGAACAGAAGGTTGTGTTTATTTTGCTTTGCTGGTTACAACTGGGGGGAAACCGGAAACCCTTAGCATCAGTACCACCTGAAAGCTTATTACAAATGCAGAATCTGCAGTTCCACTCCAGACCTGTGAATCAGAATCTGAATTTTAACAAGATCCCTGGTGATTTTCATGCAAATTAAAGTTTGAGAAGCATTGTCATGTTAGATAGAACAAGGGCTTTGGGGTGAGAAGGTCCAGGGATAAAATTGCGCTCTGCCTCTTATGAGCAGTGTGACCATGGAAATGTCACTTAATCTTTGAGTCTCTGTTTCTCTGTCTCTATGAAGATTTTAAAACCTTCCTCATAGTGTAGGCATTCAACAAATGTCATTCCCATCTCCCCTTCTCTCGTCCATCAGAGAATGTAGGAAAACTGGCTTCCTTGATTATAAGTGATGTTGAACATTTTTTCATATACCTGTTGGCCATTTGCATTTCCTCTTTGGAGAAGTGTCTTTTTAGCTCTTCTGCCCATCTTTTGGCTGGCTTGTTTGTTTTTGTTGAGTCATGTGAACTTTTTGTAGATCTTTGTGATCAGTCCCCTATCAGTTATATTGTGTACAAAAATTTTCCCCCAATCAGTAGGGTGTCTCTTTGTTTTGGTTAGTTTCTCTTTTGCTGTACAGAAGATTTTTAGTTTGATGTAATCCCAGCTGTTTATCTTTTCCTTTACTTTCTTTGCTTTGAGTGTATGTCTTTAAAGATGTTACTGAGATGTATGACGAGTAGTGTTTTGCCTATATTTTCTTCTATAGATTTTATGGTTTCAGTGATTCCAATATACCCTGCACACTGCCCTACCAAAGTGCCCATCACTCTGTACAGAATCATAGATTTTACTGATTTATTAGATTGAAAGTCTTTTTTATGCACTAATATTATCCTGTATTATGTCGTTTTAGTATTTTATACAATCTAGAATGTCTAAATGAATGTTGTTTGCTGAGTGAACAATGAACGAATGAGTGAAATTTTTCTTCCTATGCTACAATCCCATCACAGGACATTCCTTCGGGGAGTCCCTGGAACTCTTAAAGTGAGGTCTCCATGAGCAAATGCATTCCTGTGGTCATTCCCACCTGCCTCTCTCGGTCACTGCCTGAGTTCCTCTCTTTCCTCTCTTTCACTGATGGCCGAAGCTAAAGAAGGAACCAAGGGGGAAGGTTAGAAAGTTGGCAGTCTCTAGCCAGCCATTCCCCGTGGCTCATGGTTTTGACTATGGTTGGATTGAGAGCTTGTTACTTTTCAGGAAACCTCAGATTCCAGGAGTTAAGGGAGGCTAGGAATGAATGATTGTACTTTTCTTTACTGATGAGCCATCTGGCTTCAATATTCAAGAAGCCAGCTCAGGGATTTACCCATACTCGGTCAGAAACATTGAACATGGCACAGGGGAGACACATAAAATCCAGTCTCTCCACTATGAGAGAAGAGGCTAAGGGGTCAACAGCCAGGTTATGCTGGGGACCCTGGGCTCACTGGGAAGCTGCAGCTGCCCATATACCTGACAGCAAGAGTCGCTGGAGAAGAGCTTTGCCCTTTGCAGGACAGACAATAGCCTTGAGGCCATGTTTGTTTAATGGGACTGCTGGGTTTGTTTCTTTGCTTTACGGAATGGATGTTCAGGAGCGGACTGCACAATGCCTCAAACAGCCTCTGAGCTTCAGGAACTGAGACTCAATGCCACTGAGGATTACTCATCCTGTGATGGTTAAATATATTTCATTTCATTGCATATCAACTTCAGAGCTTATCATCATGGCTTACCAAAACCATCTGCAGCTTGAAGCATCCGTATTGGACGGGAAGGATGGGATTGGTGGGATATTGAAGGAGGAATGGTCCCTGGAATTTCATGGTTAAAGTAAACAAGTTAAAGGATACCCTACTTTTATTTCTCCCATTTCTTCCTTGCTAGTCTTTTTTCAAGTTCCAGCTTTCTATAGAATGATTCTTCTTCCCAGAAGCCTCCAAGCAGAGATCAGGCAGCTGAGAGAGGTTGGTAGGTGGATGGTTGTTTGGAATGACCAGGGCCCTACATGCAGCAAGCTAGATGCTGAGAGTGGTTTTGAAGCCCTTCTCTATTGTCTCCAACCCCCCACTTATTTTTCTATTTGATGGAGGTGAATGAGGTTGTCTAGAGAACTAGAGGGATGAGAAAGGAGAGAGGAAAGAGGAACCAGGCAGGGGACAGCGTTAGGCATATTATGTATCGTGTGAGCCATTCTCTCTCTCTCTGCTCTTAAAATGTTTTAATGACAGAAACAGTGTTCACTTCAGTAGCTCTCTGCATCACATTTTGATGTGAGCTTTGAGTCACCTGCCATGTAAAGGCTGATTCTTTTTCTCTTCCTGCCCTTGCAGTTTGTGTTAAATTGTAATATCTACACAAAATTCTAATCCTTAATATTTCTTTTTTTAAAGATTTATTTATTTATGCATACAAGAGCTGGGGTATAGGCCAGAGGGATGGAAGGTGAGAGGGTTCACCAGAGACAGAGTGGGGAGCAGAACAGGCAGATCTACTGAAGTACATTGCTGAGGGGAGCAGCGGGTGAGACAGGAGAGGTCTGCTGTACTATGCTGTCCGGGGTCGAACTCGTGCTGCAGTGGCTGCTGATAGCTTCATAGTGCTGAGACTTAACCCCTTGTGCCACCAGGGAGGCCCATAATCTTTAATATTTCAATAAATATCTCTTAAGGTTTTATTTTTTATTTTTTATTTTTTATTTATACATACAAGCTGGGGTACAGGCCAGAGGCGTGGGGTGGCGAGAGGGTTCACCAGAGACAGAGTGGGTAGCAGAACAGGCCGATCAGAAATACACTGCTGAGGGGAGCAGTGGGCAAGGCAGGAGAGGTCTGCCGCACCATGTGGGATTCTCCCTGGCCGGGCGTCGAACTCGCGTCGCAGCCGCCAACAGCTCCACAGCGCAGCGCTTAACCGCTGCGCCACCGGGGAGGCCCTCTTAAGGTTTTAATATATATCCCAGGACTGCTCAGGGAAGTGTTGATTTTCCCTAATAACCTGTTACAGGTGGACTGTGCTGGCATGGGGCTGGGGTGGGCATTTGTCTCTTGCACCCCCTGACAAAACCCAGCTTCTGTCTGACTTAAACTTTTCAACACTCTGCCAAGCAGTGCTTGTGACAGTGACTTCTGTCCAAGTGCCAGGAAACGAGGCTAGTACCGACAGGACAGCGGGACTGTCTCAGCACAGCTGCTGTGTGCATCTGGCGACCGGGGTGGGCAGCCTGGAGGCCCCGTTGTTGAGTAGGCTCCGCTGTTGAGTTGGTAGTTGCTGAGTGGGCAACCTTGGCTGCAAGTGCCGGCCTTTAGCTGGAGGCGCCGCAGAGTCAGGCGCCTGTGAGGTCTCAGGAATCTTCCTTTACGGAGGGCCTTGTTTCTGGGATGGGCGTCAGTCTGGGCTTCAGGTTGTCTCAGACCGGATTCAGACACGATGACTGAGTGTAGGTGCCAGGAGCGTCTGGCATGGAATGAGGCCTCCATGAGGTAGTTGGAAGCATGAACTCTGAAGGCCAACCGTTGGCATTTGAATTCTGCCCCACTACTTACCAGCTGTGTGACTTGGGCAAGTTTTGCCCCTATTGACACTTCGTTTCCTCAGCTGTACAATAGGGGAATTCATAATATCTACCTCATAGGTATGTTAATCCATGTAAAGTGCTTAGAACAGTATCTGGCTCACAGTAAGTGTCATGTGAGAAGCTATCCTTATTTTTACACCACCAAGAAAAGACGAGTGCCGGGATGGAGCCTTCAACAACTTGGGGGCGTGATTCCAAGGGCAACATCCTTCCCCAGGCTGCCAGGGACTCTTGTGACTCCTTTGGAGAGCAGGGAGGCTGCCAGTGGAAAATAGAGGGAGGTTTTCTCTAAAACTCTGGGAGATCCTGGGACTCTGTTCTGTTAGTCCTCTAGCAGAGCAGGGAGTGGGGGAGGCGGCCTCCCCCTGATAGAGAACAAAGCCCAGCAGGGCAGCAGGAGCCAGCAGAAAGGTAACTGCCTGGAAGGGACATGTGCTTGGCAGCTGACTGGGCCTTGGTGTGGGCTGCGTGCCAGACACCCTCGAGATGGCCCAAAATAGCTGACGGGGACTTTGCAAAGGGTGGAAGTTCCCATATTAGCAGAGGGTGTGAGAATCTTAAAAGCTGGATGTTGTTTATGTCAGATACCAGTCCTTTGGGTGGAAAAGACCAAGTGTTCTGGTAACAAATAGACCTGGTTTGAATCCCACCCACACTACTTACTAAATCATAAAGACTTGGAGAGCAGGAGTCACATCTTCATTATGGAATACACAGGAGGATCCAGTACATGCATGAGTGAATTTAATATCCTGCGACCTCATTTTCCTCATCTATAAGATGGGGAGAGTAATTACCATAAGAGCTGAAACAAGGATGGTACTAATCAATGCCCACAGACACTTACTGTCCGTAATATTAGATGCCTTTTTTTATAGTGAATATTCAATATTTTGCTTAGAAACACATTTGTTGATGCAAACTAATTAATGCTGTTTTAATGCAATAATTTAGCTTGCTCTACATTTGCCAACAATTAGATCCTTTAAGAGAAGAGATCATACCTCCTACAATGTTTTTCCCAATTTTATAAGTGCTTTTCAAGTGTCATTTATGACTCAATGTTCTCTGACAAAAATCAAAATAGAGCTAGCTATTGGTGAATACTATTGAAATTTATGAGAATAGAAGATTGCAGATAGGTTACTAGTAATTAGAACAGATTATGACCTGCTTGGAAAAAATTTAACATGGGAGAAAATACCAATTAGAAACCAAGAATTCATAATATGTAAACATTACACATTTAGACAAGGTCTTTTCTTTTTCTGCATGTTTAAAGTGCATTCTGAACAATCCTGTTCAGGCTGACTTGGAATAATAAGAGTCCTTAAGTCCTTATTACCTGTTTTGTTCTCATGTTAGGTCCTCAAGAAATGAATGCATAATCAGCAGGAAAGGACAGTGTTTCATGCTTGGGCCTTTTTCATTCCCCATTTTGATTCTGCCTCGTCAATCTTCCATGCTGTGCCACTGGAATGCAGGTACCTAAACTGACTCAATATGACTTTATGTTTGTATCCATTATCAAACCAATGAGATGAGTTTGCAGGTGGTTTCATTTCTCTCAGGTTGCAAAATTCCTGGACTTTGTTGATGTTCTTTTATTCATAATCAAAATAATCTCCAGATAGCTTCTGGTGGTTGAAATTATATTCTAGATGGTCAAAACTGCCTACTATTTCACTGTTGGAGAAAGGAGGATGTGTTGAATTTTATATTGTGAAGGGGGAGGAAGCAAGAATCAAATGTGCTGCTAATTGCAATATATCTTAATGTGACTTGATTATGTATTACTACCTATTTATAAGTCAGAGTATTTATTTTTATATCTATTTTATAAGGAACGGCATATAGTTAGGATCAAAATCACTGTGGAAAGCTTTATTTTGGACCTCCTTCAATTTTGTTTCAGTATCAGCGAGATCTCTCTGCTTGGCAGAAAATATTATTTATTGATGTGGGATACATTTTGTTTAAGAACAAACCACAGTTACTAATACGAGCAGTATTGAGATATCAACCTATTGACTGAAATAAAAAAAATTTTGAATCACCACTGTTAGATGCAAGCTTTTAACAACTTTAATTGATATAATTGGTATGCAATATGTCTTACAACAAATGAAGGTACACTGACATTAAATTTCAAAGAAGTTGCACATCTTTTCATATTTAAATGATGTTGGCTAACTCACCCCAAGAAAGCAATCTGGTATTGATCTCTTGGTTAGCACTATCACCAATATCAACTAGCACTTTAAAATCAAAGTTGAAATGGTACATTCATTTGCCAAAAAGAGATTAAAGGCAAAGAAGGTGAATCAACGTGCAAATTAGCATCTGGCCCAGTTGCAAGATTCATTTCCCAAATGTGAGAAGTTGAACCATGCACCCTTATAAGCAATATGAAGGACAAACAGATGACATCAAACCCAAAGCAGTTCCACAAAGGGTCCCCAAAACTTCAGGATGGTAAAGGCCACAGGTCTACTGCTGTTAGTACTTGGGTATCCACACTGTGTTACCCTAAACTCCTGACTCCTACTTAATTATCAATGAGACCTTTGTACAGGGCCCTTCCTTCATCTGGAGATGGAAACTGTCCTTTGTGGTCCCAGGTATGGTTAACCCTGTGGTCAGTCAGCTGCACTGGGGGGTATTCTGGGGTGTAACAGCTGTGATGTGGCTACGACACAACTGATATTCTATAGATTTAATTAAAAACTACACACCAGTATAACAACCAACAGGAAACTGAGATCACTTATATATCTAACGAATACTTAAAATACTTAAAATGTCTATAAATATTTTTCTCCAGAAACTGAAAACACTGTAGACATGAGTTCATTAATCCTCACAACATATTTGTGAGGTAGCATGGGGTGAGGACCATGTGAAAGCATCACCCCCGTTTAAGAAACAAAGACACAGACGTCCAGGGAGGGCAGGAGACTTCATTGCTGCCATGGGAGAAAAAGGTGAATCCCATGCTCATCATTTGCCATCTGTGCTCTGGAAGAGGCTGCCTGTCTCCTCCAGCTCTGACATCATCTCTCTTTATGGCGAGTCCTGTCCCTGGATGGTACATGTTGTTTAGATCTACAAGGTCTTTCCCTTGGGTAGACCTGAACAGACTCTCCCTGAGGTAAAGGACGTCCATCACCGGCATACAGTTCAATGTGTGTACATGTGTTTATTAAGCAATGTTTGTTGATTGAATTCAGTTGCTAAAATCCTTTGGCCAACTCAAATACAAAAAAAAAAAAATGCATTGGGTAAAATGAGGTTCAACCCACAGGTATTTATACTAACATAGAGGAGTGCTTGAGTTTTTATAAAAGCTGTCATCTTGCTGAATAAATCTATGTTAGGTCCAGAGCCCTCTTTTTGTCGTAGGATTTGGAAATTATTATTAGCAACAAACCCATCTTGCTTGCTGAGTCTGAGGCTTATAATTGGCCACGGTCCCCTGGGAAGTGGCTAGTCCCTTAACCAATGACTGAAGCAACATCCAGAAATGCACCTCTCCAAAGGTGCATCACGGATGTCTTGTCAAAATGTTTTTGGTCAAGGGAGAAAAAATATATGGAATGTTCTGTTTTTATTGAATAGTCCTGTACTAAACTGAAAACCTAGGAAGGGGAGGATAGTAGGAAAGAGGAACAATTACTAAAGCCACACGTGGCCAGAGGTTATTCCTGGCCATTTTTCTGGACATGTCTACTTTCTTGTTTTTTAATTATCAGAAAAATCAGAATTCCTGATTTTACCCACTCCTGTTATAAATAATTCTGGGGATTGCTCACTCTCCCTTGGGACCTACGGGATGATTTCTCTTGAGTGTTGGATGCCACATTGTGGAAGAGGCATGAATCCTAGGGCTTCTGGCCCACAGTGGGCTAGAACAGCATGGGTGGTGGCTCCGTATCAGCGCTTTGCTGGGCCATGGAAGGGATTGGATGAGCTGAGAGTCAAGTTTCTGTAAACTAAACAGAGTCATGGCAGCAGGCCCAAGTTTCGAAATATAAACTGATCCAGTTTCAAGTTCTCTAGGACATTGTAGGACCATATAATACATTCTGAAACAGGACCCAGCGTATGTTTTTACTGCATGAAATTACCACATTTGATGCCGGTTGCTAATTGCAAGTATTATAAGACAGAATTATGGTCATGTAGAACATACGTACAAATAAAAAGGCAGTCATGCCCCAAACAACCCACCAGTCAATATTTTGAGATAAACATTTAACAAATAATGTGATTTCATTAAAAATGAAAAATGTTACTAGTCTGTGAATATCTTGTTTCATCACAATGGACTTTGCAACAAATCAGGGCTTCTCAAATTCAGCACTACTGACATTGGGCAGACAATTCATGATGTGGTGGACTAGCCTATGGCCTCCACCCCCAAAGCTGTGATACCCCCAATCTGTAACAATGTCCCCAGACATTTTCAAATGTCCTTTTGGGGAAAAATAGCCTGCTGATCGGCAACTGCTGTCATAAACAGATGTCGGTGAAGATGAGCACTCCTTTCTCTAAACTCATGATGCAGAGCTTCACCTAGGAGACTCCATTTACTAAAGGGCAGAATTAGTAAGGGAAGCAGATAAGAAAAATCAATGGATTAATTGTGGTGTCTGTTTCTTGTGGAAATGCCTCATAGAACAACTGCAGACAGACTAGTGCCTCTGCATTTTCTTTTTCAAAACAGTTTATAGCCATTATCCAATAGGCAATAAGGCAGCAAACCAGATTTATGGCCATACATCAAGGATTCTGTGGGTTCCTCCCGCTGTGGATGTCTCCGATTATTATTGAGGGCTGATTCCCACTTTCCCTAACAGGTACTCAGTGCTCCTAAGCTCCCCTCTGCCCTTCTACCCTCCCGCACTCCCCCCACTGGATGCTCAAGTCACAGGCCTCTCCCTTTTGCTCTACAACTGAGCTCACCTTTTAGCTTTCTGTGAAGGGCAATGCCGCGGAAAGCTTGTGGGCTGGGAATGCAGCTGCAGTGGCTAGTGGGGGCATCTTTAGCAAATAACAGTGATCTAGAGGGGAATAGGTAGGAGACTTTTGCTCCTCAGCCTGCTGCCCTCCTCCAGGGCACCTTCTAGTTTCCTCTTTCATTAATTAGGCAGCTCAGGAGTTGGTATCCAGTCTGTTGAGCTGAGCAGCTGCCCTGTCAGACAACCAGATAAGAAGAGATAAAAAGGAATCTGAGAAACCCTGGCTTCCGCACATGCAGAGTGAAATCCTCCCTGTCCTCATTTCCTTTCACCTCATTGATATTTAATGTAACTTCCTAAATAAAAGTTTAAGAAATGCCACAAACAAAAAGTTTCCTTAAAAGTAACCCCTGATGAAACAACTCAGTCCCTCTCCCTCAGTCCTTCTCAAAGTGTGTCCAGTGGTGGAAACAGAAGCCTCCAGCATGGAGGCCTGGCCTGGCCTGCCCAAGGTTGGCCCACTTCATCTGCAAATCAGTCTTCACATACCTTGAAAAGTGATTCTTTTTGTACCAGAAAGGGGGGAGTTGTAGCAGCCAGTGGAGAGGGAGGAAAACAGAACATTCATACCAACAAAACAGGGCTGAAGATTGTCGCTCAGTGGGCATCAGGTACTTGTAATTAATTCTACTGGATAAGCACTTATAAATAAAGGACAGTTATTCCTCATCTCAGGCCACGTTCCTTTGTTAGGAGTCATCATACAGAGGATTGTTGTAGTTTCCCCAGGACCCATAGTCGTGGTCGTCCAAAAGCCTTCCGTAGGAGGAGTGCCTGGCGGGAAGAAGAAAAGGGCTGTGGTTAGTTGGAGAAGTTGCCCATCTGAGGACAGTCCCGTTCCCTGTGGCCTGAACTGGGGAGGCTCGCACGACCCACCAGAGGGGAAGACGTAGGTCCTCACTAGGCCATACCCCGGGAACAGACCGACCAGCGGAGGCCCCAGTCCTCGCCCCCCTGTAAGTTGTAACAGACGCTGCTGGGCTCCCCACCGGTGCCTTCCCTCACGGTCATCTGGGTCCTTGCTTTTCCCTTGCACTTCTCGGGAGAAGGAGGAGGAATCATTTCTATGACCACTTAATTAGAAATATTGAGAAAGGGAAGGTTGCATTCCTGGCGTTTTGACTTAGGTTCTGGACTTAATTTTCCCCAAAATAACGACTTAACCACAACTGGTGCTGTTTTCATCACCCCTCCTGATAGTTATCTAGTGGTTTACAACCTATAGAGAGCTTCTCCTTTGTTGATTTTTACTTGATTCCCCAAAGAAAGCCACAGGGCAGGTATTATTTGTCCTTATTTCTCTGATGAGGAATATGAGACTCAGACATGTTAACTGACATGCTCAAACTCATCCAGCTGAGCTGTGAGTCAAATTCTGTCTCCTGGATCTAAATCCAGTACTCTGAGTTCAGTTTCTCAGAGTAGATTAGCACTGTAGTTCAACGGTAATGTGGGGTGAACAGACTTTGCTGGGTCATGCTGGGAACATGTCCTACCATTAATATTATCTCTGTAAGAAGTCAAAATCAAACCATAATTATTCCTCTCTTCAAAAGCTTTGGGTGGCTCCTCATCTCACACAGAGTAAAGTCAGAGTCATAACAGGATCTGACCTATAGGATCTGGCCCCTGTTACTTTTTTCTGAGCTCATCAAAGTTATTATAGTCCATCTTGCTCCCTCTGTTCTAACTATGTGGCCTCCTTCCACCTGATGCTTAGCACACTGTTGCCTCAGGGCCTTTGTACTTACTGTTCCTTCAGGTTGGAACAGTTGTCCTGCAGATTTCCTCATAGTTTTCTCCTTCATCTACTTCAAGTCTGATTTAACGTCACCTTCTCCATGAGGCTTTTCCTAAGAACTCTATTTAAACTTGCAACTCTCACCCCTCACACCCCTACTAAATTTTTCTCACAGCTTTCATCATCTTGTAACAAACAATGTCATTTACTTATTTATTTTGTTATTGCTTCTCTCGCCTCATTAAACTATAAGTACGGATTATTTACTTATTCTGTTTGTTCTTGGCTGTATCTTCGGCACTTAGAAGAATATTTGGCACGTAGTAAATCCTCTGTAAATGTAGAAGTGATTGGAAAAACATATAGCCAGAAGAACCATTTTGTTCATAAGGTGGTAGATTCCCAAAGAGGATTACTTTAAACTGAAGTTAACAATAGGATTGGGAGGGGATCACCAAATGAACATCTGGTGTTTCTGGTGTTTTTGCTAGGATGTCAATTATTACACCTTCCACTGGAAATCAGCTATGCTATTTATAGTACAGAGACACATATCACTCTCCCTAACCTTTTTTCTCAGCTAGATATGAAAAGTAAATAAAATGAAAACATAATCTGAAAGGCACACACACACAAAACATTTGCTGTATCTACTGCTGAAATAATTGCCGTCTTTCTTCTGGTTTGTTTACCTTGGCTGGATATTTTAAAAGAGATGATCTCTTGCAAAGAACTGGCTCTTACTGTGCTGCTTTCAAACTCTTAGCCTTCAGAATTCTGATTTTCTTTTATTTATTTATTTATTTATTTATTTATTTATACATATAAGCTGGGGTACAGGCCAGAGGTGTGGGGCGGCGAGAGGGTTCACCAGAGACAGAGTGGGGAGCAGAACAGACAGATCAGAAATACACTGCTGAGGGGAGCAGCGGGCGAGGTAGGAGAGGTCTGCCGCACCATCACCATGTGGGATTCTCCCGGCTGGGCATCGAACCTGCATCGCGCGCTGCCGACAGCTCCACAGCGCAGCGCTCAACCGCTGCGCCACCAGGGAGGCCCCAGAATTCTGATTTTCTATCCCGAAGGCTGGTTCAACGGACCCAATCTACAGCTACACCTGGAAGCTTGAGGCTATTCCGCAACATACTTTGTCTTCCTAGCAGGTCCACACTCCTTTCTCAGGTAGGAGAAGGAAGGAGACCACGGGTAACACACCACTGATCTTCTCGTTGACAGCAATAGATGTGGGGAACCAGTTTTGCTGAATAAGGGTCTGACCACCTATTGCCAATATTCCCCCCACATCAAAAATCCCCAATTTCAATCACATCCTTGAGCAGGATGGTTGAGAAATAGAAACTACAGAATAAACAAGTGAAAACCTGGGGATATCAAGACTGGAACTGGGCTTAAATTTCAGCATGACTCATTCTTGCCAGTCTGGCAAAAATCTACCTCGTAAATGTGTTCCTTTATTGATAGTGTGCTCCTGCCTCACCTTTATGTGGTCATTGAACTTCTCAGTGTTTTTATGTCTGGAATATATTTTATTCACATAAAATATCAGTTTGGCCACTAGATATATATCCTTATATCTGTTTTGAACCCTCTGTTTCTTCATCTAGAAAATGGAGAAATTAAAAAAAAAATGCATCAAGGGCTGTTGGATTGAAATGAGGTAATGAATACAAAAGGCCTGACATGCATATGCATAATGAATGGTGTCCAATATTGAAAACGTTTTTCTTATAATGAAACTTACTCAAGCACAGGGAGAGCTACAAATTGTAAGAAAGAGCACTGAGTGAAAAGTGATCCTCCCTCTCACTGGGAACTCCTGAAACTCTATCCCCAGTTTTCCTATGAAACCAACTTCTTATTGTTATATTTTATTTATTAAATTTATTTGTTATTGCTATTTGAATTTTCAAAAATTATTATCCTAGACTGGAGTCAGAGGATTAAGAACCTTCAGGTAATCACGTTTTAAGGCACGTGGTGATTTTAGGCAGAGCTTCTTGATGGTTCTATTTGTGAATCTGCGGTACTATAAGACATGTCTATGACATAAACACTAGTAAAATAGAGGGAAAACTATGAGTCTCTACTTTCATTTTTCTTTGCCTTATCATTTGAATTAATAGTGAGTTGAGCAAAATACTGATAAATGAGGAAAATGAAGCAAGAGGGGCAGATAAACCATATTTGGGAATGTACTGAAACTGGAGGGCTGGTTTTAATATATTAATGAGCCTAAACAAGAAGAACTGGGAGTGCTGGGATGCCTGCCAGTTTTGCATAAATCCTATAATACCGTGAAGGAGACAAGCAAGTGTGTGTGGGAGAGGGGAAAGAGAGAAGGGGAAAAAGGGAAAAAAAGGAGAAACAGTGGAGACTAATGAATGATCATTTTAAACTACCATTCTAGGTCAGACCTTTGTAAATGATGGCATGTTTTAGATAGAAATGGGGAGGTTTGCAGATTGGCATTTGTGAAAACTATGGAAAAAAAACCCAACAACAACTCAACCCTAAGCTTACGAAAGTGGAACTCAAGAGAACTAGACAACTTTGTCCATGGGATTAAATAGTAGAACTGGTGGTAATCTCTTGGTTTAATAATACAAGACAGCTTCATGTAATTTCAACAGGAACAGCAATCTAATGGCATTGTCATCAGGTCAAAGTAGTTTTGTTGATTCCATTTCTTCATCAAGACCTGCACCTCTCTGGCATAACTTCGTTTTCTGCTTGTGCCTCAGCTCCCCTTAGATGGCAAACTTCTAGGGGGCAGACTGTATCTTCCTTTCTACTTTTCTGAACATTCAGTATGTTGTTCTTGATGCAATGGTTCCTTTTTATAAATATTTGATGATAACTGCTTACATCTAGTAGCAGATAAAGTGTATAGATGGTGTCTGCTTGGTCAATACCAGCAGGGATCAGATGGCCTGTGGCGATTCATTGTGCAGTGTAACTATGGCAAAGGGAAAATATCTCATTAAAGAACACAAAGGGTCAAAGTCTCCCTTTTGACCTTAAAGATAGGAAGAGGATGAGCACAACAGCTAATTTTCTCCCATGCAATGAATGAAAGGCTTAAGGCACTTAGGGCAGTCCTTGCAGTCCCTGTTAATCAATGGTGCTGGGCTTCTTGTCAATGCTATTTATTGTATTTTATGGTTGCGTTTGCTGAGAGCAGAATCTGAAGGAATAGAGGAGCCAATGACTCCTTTTAAGCCCTTGCCTCATTGCTTCATTCTCCATTGTCTTTGCTCCAGTAGGAAGCAGCACCCACCACTCCCCACCCCCAATTGGTAACACCTTGTTTTTGACAACTGTGGTCGTGCCATTCATGGTTTGAAGGCTTCTTCACAACTGCAAAATGGCACCTAAGATAACTGTAGATCAATACTTAATGAAATTCAATTGTCTCTGAGAATGAGTGAGATATTCTGCTTTCCTTGAGTTGAAACAATCATATTTTAGAACATATCCCCTTTGTAAGGGTCAACCCCATTTCTCCAACAAGCCTCCAACTTGATTTATTGCTGCTCCTCCCAAAGTCCTCTCCTGTTCAGTCTTGCCACTCAATCACTAGTGCTTAATATGTGCTAAGAAGGAGGGATATAAAGATGAATAAGATATGGCTTGGTGCTGGGAAAACACAGATGAACTTTCAGCTTATTTGTTATTAGTAATTAAGCCTTAGACTCTCATCATCCATTAGCATAGCTAGTTTGGGGCACATGTCACTGTCTCTTTTGTTTCTGTTGGTGGCTTTCTGATTGTCATTTCCCTGTTTACTCCTTTATTTAAATATCCATTAACACCTTACTGTCTTCTATTCTAGGACCTGCAAGATATTTTAGGTAGCTGAACAGAGAAAAATCCCTCACCTAATGCAGTTTCCATTCTTGTGGGGTCAGACACAATAAATGAGATAAACATAACATGGTGGATGAAGGAATGTAGAGCAAGGAAAGACACTGAGGAATTCTAATTGGGATAGGGACTGTATTTTTGATTATGGTGCTCAAGGAAGTCTCACTGAGATGGCATTTGAACAGATATATAAATAAGACCTGGGATGAACCACATGGATGTCTGAGATACACCTGTAGGTGAGAGAGAGAGAGAGAGAGAGAGAGAGAGAGAGAGAGAGAGAGAGAGAGAGAGAAAGTGAAAGTGCAAAGGTTCTGGGGCAGGAAGACACAACACATTGGTATGGGAGCTACTGAACTATGTTTTAAAAGAAAATTTTTATAGTAGGATGGTCTTAGTTTTATAGAAAAATTGCAACAATAGGGTAAGCTGCCCTTCACTAGCTTTCCTTGATGTCAACATACTATATAACCATGGCACATTTGTCAAAACGAAGACATTGACATGTGAACTACAATTTTGAAACTAAGAAAACTGACTATTAAGGGGTGAATTTATTTGCCTACAGTTATCATATAAAGTCAGTGGCAGAATGAATGTCATAATTCAGGAGTCCTATAAGTTCTGTGTTCTTTCTACCAAAATCCCAGTTCCAAATACTCATTTTTTTCCTGCCCTTTATGAGTAAAGATGATTATTTAAAGATAAGTTTGAAAGTAACTAGACTATGGAAATTAGACTATGGAAAAAGCAATTTGAAAATGAGTATTTGGAACTATTTTCAAATTGCTTTTTCCATAGTCTAATTTCCATAGTCTAGTTACTTTCAAACTTATCTTTAAGTAATCATCTTTACTCATAAAGGGCAGAAAAAAATTTATTTTACTTTTTTTTTTTAAAGATTTATTTATTTATTTATACATACAAGCTGGGGTACAGGCCAGGGCATGGGGCGGTGAGAGGGTTCACCAGAGACAGAGTGGGGAGCAGAACAGGCAGATCAGAAATACACTGCTGACAGGAGCAGCGGGTGAGGCAGGAGAGGTCTGCCGCGCCATGTGGGATTCTCCCTGGCTGGGCATCGAACTCGCATGGCTCGCTGCCTACAGCTCCACAGCGCAGCGCTCAACCGCTGCGCCACCAGGGAGGCCCCAAATTTATTTTACTTTTTAAAACAGGCAGGCAGACACTGCTCCAGAAAAGGCCTGCACTTTGGAGTACCTGTCTATTTGTAACAAGCTCAGAGTCTAGGGCAACTTGAAAGTCTTTCCCTTCCCTAAACCTAGTTTCTCCTGATTTGAAATAAATAATGCTTTTGTTTCCCAGCCTTCCTTACCTAGACTCATTTACTCAGTCCACAAATGTTTACAGAGCAACGGGTGTGTGTCCAGGGCTTTGAACCCTTCTGCAGAAGAGATTGGCAGAGAATGCAAGGACTCCAGTACAGGGAAGTGAGTGGGGAGGGAGGGAAGAGTCTTTCCAGAGGAGGTCTTTTGAGCTAGACTACTTGGAATTAGTCAGATATAAAAGAGGTGAACTAAACATTGTTGACAGAGGGATTAGTATGTTCATAGCAACAGACATGAAACCATAGGGCATTACGCAGAGAAGCTGCAGAGTAAATGTGTTTGGAGCATTAGGAGATGAGGGGAGAGCAGAAGTATTCAAACTGTGGTCCTCAGACCAGCAACATTGGTTTTAACTGTCAGCTGGTTAGAAATCCCATTTCACAACAGAATATTACTCAACTATAAAAAAAGATGTAATCGTGCCATTTGTGACAATGTGTGCGGGGCTGGAGGTGGTTATGCTAAGTGAAATAAGTCAGATGGAGAAGGATGAATACTGATTGTTTTAGTCATAATGTGGAATATAAAACACAAAGAAAAGGAACAGACAAAAATCACACAAAACATACTCTTGAATTGTGACTGTAGAACTGAGACCACCAGAAGGGAGGGTATGGGTGGGAACAAAGGGGAAGGGGCTTCAACGGACTGTGGGTGAGGACTTCAACCAACTATTGGAGCTTTGATGGGGGGCATGATAGGGCAACACACACCTCAAGAAATATAAACTTAGGCTATAAAATTTATAGCATTGTAAACCAATGTTACCTCAATAAACATAATTAAAAAGTAAAAAAAAGAATTAAATAAATAAATCCCAATTCACCTTGAACCTACTGAATTTTCCTGCTGGGAATGAGATCCAGGAAACGTTTTAACAAGTTTGCCTACTGATTCTTACGCACATTAAAATTTAAGAACCATTGAGGTAGAGGTGAACTAGACAAAAAAATATGCCAAAAGCTGATCTGAAAAAAATCAATCTGTAGGTTTACAAATTCTAGAAGATCTTAGCTTTTATGGCTGGCTGGTCCTATTCTTCAAACCTAACAATCTCCAGAAAAACTCCAGTTGTATAACATGTAATCAATGGAAGACTTAGAGCAAACCAGTTGACTTCTAACAAGATGCTTTAAGAGCCAGGTCCTGTTGTGCCTATAAATCAAATCACATTTTATTTTTGTGAAGGGAACAGCTCGTGTTGTCTGACTGGGTTACCAGCACAACTAATTATAGCAGCATCACATTGCTGGCGATAGCAGAAACGGTTTCCTGCGTAAGGGATTATCTATCTCGTGGCTGAACAATTTTGAGCCAATTTAAACAAAACAAAACTGACTTACCTCATTCTTCACTCATCGCTAATTAAAGATACCCTTCTGCAAGAGGTAGGCAGGGCCTTCGCTTTCTTTTCAAGTTGCAAACTAGCCCTGGAATAAGACTGTTCAGAGACAGTTTCTATTTATGAATGCACAACATGGATGAAACTTTATAGCATTCAGAAAAAGCACACCTGAAACAGCCAAAATGGAATATGGAGGCGCACACCTTGGAGATACTGCAGGTGTGTTTTCAGACCAACGAAATAAAGCAAGTATTGCAATAAAGTGAGTCACACTCTTCTTTTGTCTCCTAATACCTATAAAAGTTATGTTTACACTAGACTGTAGTCTATGAAGTGTGCATTAACATTATGTCCAAAAATGTACATAGTTTAAACTATACTTTATTGCGAAGAAATGGTAGCCATCATCACATACTATTGGAAAAATGCTGCAGACAGATTTGCTTGAGCCAGGGTTGCCACCAAACGTTCAATTTGTGAACAGTGCAATAAGGCAAAGCACAACAGAAAGAGGTATGTTTGTACGTAACAGGCATACCTGCACCATCACAGACCTGCACCAGAACAGGTCTGCTGCACAATCCTCCGTTTCCCCTCCTCTCCTCTCTCCCTTGAATGTTGGCAGCTACCATTTTACTGAGCACCTAAGTAGGAAGCACTATTTTAACCACATTTGGGTTAAATGTAATATAGTAGCAATACAGTAGTCCATTCTTTGCTCTCACCTCTTACCCAGTACTGAATGTTTATCTGTGTCATCATTTAATCCTTATATCAATCCTGGTTCAGTTACTAGTATTGCAGTCCCATTTGACAAATGAAGAGCCTGAGTACAGAGATGAATCAGCTTGCCCAAGAACACATGTTCTTAGCCATCATGCTATATGGCCTCTCTGGTTACTCTACATTCATTTATTCATTTCATCCTCAAAAACTCCTTGAAAGATTGATATCATTAGTTCTATTCTTGCAGATGAAGAAATTAAGGATCAAGGAAGATTATAATTTGCCGATAGCTGTCTAAATAGTAAGTAGAAGGGTCAGCATTGAAACTATTTGAAAGCCCATGTCCTTCCTTCCACACCATACTGCTGCTGGCTGAAATGGGGAAGAGAAGAATCTTGGGATATTCAGGGCAATCCATTTTTATAAATCCAAAGTGGCTTAGGTAACAGAAAGATGTGGTTCTGTAGTCAGGGAATACTGTGACAAAACTAGGGTCACAGGTTCTAAAAGAATGAGTGTGAGAACAGATGGCTAATGAGTTTACCAGTGCCTTTTGAGGGAACTAGAATTTGGGGAAAAGGTGAAACTATTGCGCTACCATTAGCACAACTTGCAAGGCACACCCTTTCTCTGGTTGTGAGGCTCTCTTTTGAGCAGACACCTTTTGCATTTGCAGGGGCATTAGCTGAACCAGGGCTGTATTGCATGCTCACAGGCTACAAGCTCATGGTTCCCTCATAGGCTCTGATTTCAGTCACTTGCTGCTGCAGTCAAGTGAGCTGAAGACCACAGATGACAGGCCTCTTGTCATGTTACTGTTCTCAGAAATCTGGGGTAATAGGGCAGAATAAATTTCCAACTAAGGCAAAAGCAAACCTTAGGTGTACACACACACACACACACACACACACACACACACGCACACACACAGAGTTGTCAGTTAAGTCAAATGTATTTTGATGAATGATTAGTGGGGCTTTCCAAGATCCTAGCAAAATCACACTCGAAGGAGTTTTAGCACAGCCTTAAGATTCATGAAAGCTATTAACCTCCTAATGTTATCATTTTGCCAAAAAAAAATTAACAGAGCGGCAGAAAGGGGTTTTCTTTAGGGGTTTTCTAAATAGGAGTTTGATCGCTTTTTCCATCTTTAAGTTTGCAATGCCAATGATAAAATAGCAGCGTTACATTTATGCCACTGGAGGGTTTCTTATATTTAAGAGAGAAGACCAATGTGGGGGAGAGAAACAATGACAAATTCAATTCAGTCATTCACTGAATTTATGTAGTGTTGAGAATGCCTAGTGAAAATACACTTTAAGTTTTTAAAATAAAACTAATGCAATTTTAATAAGCACTCATTAGAACCAATTTTAATGGTCTGTTAATAAAATTTTCCAAATACGTCTTGTGTCTCATCAATGATATACCAAATGCTAGAAACATGCCTGGCTAACCTGACAAACTGCTAACACTGTCTGTCAAGCAACTGTCTTGCTGGATCCATTCCAGTTGACCGTGCTGCTGCTGCTGCTGGTAATGGCTTCTATTTGGGAAGCGGTCCCACTGATCCTCCCAACAATGCTACCATGTAGTTAAAATTACCTTACAGGGAGGGAAGTAGGGCCAGTGAAGCCAACATGCTCATTGAGTCTTACTCGAACTTGCTAGAAAGTGATAGAGCTGGAATTGACTTGTGGTTTTCCTGCTTCTGGACTCGCAATTCTTAACCACTGTTCCAGAGTCCCTGTGTGTAGTCAGTAGTAGATTTGAGCTTAAATTCTTGCCTGAAGTCAAAAGTCCTTAGGTTATTTCAATATCATTTTTGGCAAGAGGGAAGTGTTTCTATTTTGCTCTACCCTCAAGCAGAGGTCATATATTTTGGTGTCATAGCCTTCAGAAACACAATACTGGCAATTCCAAAATAACGCTGAAGTTTATCCATAAGTTCCCTTCCCACAACCCCTCACCCCTAACACAAAGGGAAATTCTGTCACAGTGGAAATGAGAATCTGAGACTTGTTCACAAAAGCCAATTTAACTCATAATTAAATGCAGTGTATCTGCAGTGAGAAACTAGTAATTAAACCAGATGGAAAAGCGTGCCATTCAGGAAGATATAATTCATAAAATGAGATTTGTAATTCAAGGAAATAAAGATTTAATGAGGAGAAAGATTTTTTAAAATATGAGGGAGACTTAAGAATGCTTTTCAGAACGGTTTTCAACACAGATGCTGGCCCTTTAATTCCAATTTCTCTTTGAAAGCTGGCTTTCCTGGCCTTTGTGTCTTAGATACAAGTGATATTACAAGGCATTCTTTCACCTGACACCATCTTTAGAGTGACTGGTGACGTTTAGAACAAGAGATGGAGGGAGATCAAAGGGAAATCAGGGAGGGAACCCGAACAGGAGGAAGGACAGGACCTGCCATCACACACCCCTGGAGAAAGAAAGAGCTTGTGGGGAGGGGCAGAGAGTTAGAGGACTTGCAACAGTGTCTGCAGGGCTGTGTCTCTTATTTTCTGCATTTATCCAATTTATTGTGCATCTTCTTTGCATTCAGCACTGTGCTCATTGACAAAGTCTGGGTCCTCATAGAGTTTACGTTTTCATGGGGAAAAGAGACAATAAATGAGCAAAAAAATTGAGTCTTGGCCTGGGTCACTATCTGTGTGGATTTTCTCTGGGTACTTCAGTTTCCTCCCGCATCGGAGAGATGTGCATGTGAAGTTTGCTGGCATGTCTCCACTGTCCCAACTGTGTGTGGGTGTGTGTGTGTGCTATGTGTCCTGAGATGGAAGGACATATGTCCAGGGTTGGATTCTGCTTTGTGGAATGACTCTGTCCACCAGAGATCCTGAACTGTAAAAAGTGCTTTGGAAAATGAATGAATGAATGAGTGAATGAATGAGTGAGTGAGCGAATACAAATGATTGTTCAATATTAGACTTATTTTAGGTTTTTATGTAGAAGTTTGGTGTGTTTTTGTGATTATAAATACATTGTAGGAATTGAATGCTTATATCAGCTGGCCTATAGTCATATGGGTTTCATTTTATACCACTGTGCTTAAAACACTTATCAATGATGCTAAGTGAGGACTTACTGTAATCGAGGCACTAATTAATAAATAATGGGGGCACCAAACTGGAATGGCAAGTAAGGGGACTGTCTCTTGGATGGTGTGACGTGAAAACCACATGAGGAAGTCCCGGAACAGCATTTCAGAGAGAGGGGCCACCAAGAGCCAAAGGTTGGAGAGAGAAAGAATTTGGTGTGTCCTAATACTAGACAAAAAGCCAGAGTGACTGCAGCTCAGCAGTTAAGAGGGAGACAGAACTATAAAGATCAAGAAGAGGTAGACGGGGGTGGGGGAGAATGATTTCAAGGGTCAGGCTGAGGAATTAGAATTTAATTATAAGTTTAGGGTGAAGCCACTGGAGGCTTTTAAGAAGAGGGTGAGAGGGTCAGAGGGGCTTCCGTGAAGGTGGTTCTGGCTGTTGGGGTGAAACATGTTGAAGGTCAAGGAGAGGCTGTGCTCCTTGCGGTGGCACATGTCCTGCTGTCCCTTCATACAGGCACTTCACAGACTGACAGGTCAGACTGCACTTGCCATGTGGCATTTTGTAGCTGAAGGACACTCTGAGTAATGTGGTTTTGAGACTTTGGGATTTCACTGAGCAGATGACAATAGACTGGAGAGTCACGAGGAGTGCAACTTTCTATCTGGCTAATGAGATTACAAACTTAGCTACCATCTGTGATCACCTTGCTTTCATAAAAGAAACTTTAAAACCCAAAACATAAAGGTATAATTTCAGAGTGTGGGGGGGAGTGATTTTATACAAAATGCCAACTTTCCTTGCATTTTTAACGTTTTTCCTTTAGAACCAACAGAAGCCTCATTACAGACTATCATAAGCATACAGCAGTGAGAAGTTTTCAATATTTAAGATTCACTGAGCCCCCCACCTCCCTCAGCTCACAGATGAGACAAATTTGAAGTTCGTAAAGCTTGTGGCTTTCTTAGGGAAATGAAGTAAGTTAAGGGCAGAGAGCCATGGCCTCCGTCTCCTGATTCAGGTTCATTTTATTCTATTACTTCATCATGCTGTGTATTTCAGCTTATTTCTCTTCCTGTGCCAAGGCGCAGAGACTGTGCCATCTATTCCTGTCCGAGAGGCTATGCCAGCCACCCCCACTTCCCTGCCAGTATGTCCCAGACCTGAGATATTTATCAAGAAACAAGCACTCAGCAAAACAGCTCAGCTTGGAGCCCACCAAAACAATCCTTTTCCTCATGAAGAGTCCAAGGTGTCTCACCTGATCTTCAGATATGCTGCGACTCCAAACACCAACAGCACCACAGCGATGACAGCTACGGTGATGGCGGCGATGCTGCCTGTGAGGAGGACACAGGGAGAAGACAAGGGAGAATCAGAGCCAGAACGAGACCAGATCTAAATTCTGTTACCAAAGTGCTTCTCACAACAGGTGAGATTTGGTAAAAGGCCGATATTTATTAAGGCCTTTTGGCTGACCTGAAGTTCGGAGAACAGTTTGTAGTAATGTTTGATTATCTTTTCAACAAGACACCAATCTGCTGCTGCTGTTGTTCACAAGGGGAGTAGATTTAAAATCTCCCTATACCCATGTTTTCTTCTTTGATAGGCCCAGGCTTATTTTTCTACCCCTTGTGAAAGAGGGGGCTACTTAGGATGTTTTACTCCAGAGCTACCACAAAGGAATGTGGTTGCATTTTAAATAAAACAGAACCACACAGTCTTGTCACTAGCGTCCTCTTCAAGAGGGTCCTCTTGGTAAGATTCACTCCTTTTAATGATGCGATGCAATCGAAGTATTTGAGTTTAATTTTTCAGTGTAAGCATTTTTTTTCAATTTTAAAATCCAGTCACAAATACTGTACTATATTTGATAATTTTTCCCCACCCAGTTTTCTTTTTCTTTTTTTTTTTTTTAAAGATTTATTTTTTATTTATACATACAAGCTGGGGTACAGGCCAGAGGTGTAGGGCGGCGAGAGGGTTCACCAGAGACAGAGTGGGGAGCAGAACAGGCAGATCAGAAATACACTGCTGAGGGGAGCAGTGGGCAAGGCAGGAGAGGTCTGCTGCACCATGTGGGATTCTCCCCGGCCGGGCATTGAACTCGCGTCGCTGCTGCCAACAGCTCCACAGCGCAGCGCTTAACCGCTGCGCCACCGGAGAGGCCCAGTTTTCTTTTTCTATTTAATTAAAATTTTTTTTTGAGGCAACATTGGTTTATATTCTGGAAGTATGGGGACCCCTTCAGATGTCGTTACTTGGAATGGACATATCATCTTGTATTAGTTTAAAGTATACAAGGTAAAGATTTGTAAGAATTCTCTCTAAGCCATCACCACAGTTTGTTAAAATCCATCACCGCACATAATTACAACAGTTTTCTTGTGATGAGCTCTTTTAAGATCTACTGTCTTAGCAGCTTTCAAATATGCAATGCAGTATGTTATCTACAGTCAACCCACCATACATTAGATCCTTAGAACTTAGTTATCTTATAACTAAGTCTGTACCTTATCACCACCATCACTCATTTTCCCCATCGGCACCCCCCCCCCCCTTCGGCAACCACCTATCTATTGTATGTTTCTGTGAGTTTGGCTTTTTCAGATTCCACATAAAAGTGAGGTCATAAAGGCTGTGTCTTTCTCTGTCTGACTGATTTCACTTAAAGCATCATGCGTGTACACTGTTCTGTTATGGGTTGATAACTCTGTAACTTTGAAATATACTAAAATTCCTCTCATGTGTGGTATTTCTGAATTTTCATTTTATGTCTTTATCGCTTGGATAATTATTGCAACTTTAGTCTATTTTACCTGTTAGTATTGATGTTTGCTTTATAAGTGATTGATCTACTCCTTTTATTGTATAATTATCTTGTCTAGTAAGTGTATTTTCTTTTGTGTACTTTCTTGTTGTTAGTGCCATTTCTTTAGCGTTTATAAAAGTTCCTTTAGCATTTCCTGCAAGGCCAGTTCAGTGGTGATGGACTCTTCTTATTTTTGCTTATCTGGGAAACTTTCACTTGCTCCAATTCTGAATGTTAACCCTGGCAGATGAAGAATTCTTGGTTCCTCCTTTCTGTCCTCTGAGTATGTTTTGTCACTCTCTTCTGGCCTCAAAAGTTTCTGTTTACAAATCTGCTGATAGCCTTCTGGGGTTTTCCTTGTACGTGACAAACTGCATTTCTCTTGCTGCTTTTAAGATTCTCTCTTTATCTTTATTTTTTTTTTTATCATTTTAATTATACTGTGTCTTGACGTGGCTCTTTCAGGGTTCCTCTTATTTGGAACGCTCTGGGTTCCTTGTACCTGGGTATCTGTTTCCATCTCCAGATTAAGGACGTTTCCACTCATTATTTTCTAACATCTTTCTGGCCCTTTCTTCTCTTTCTGGACTCCTGTAATGCAGACATGATTCCTCTTGATGTTGTCCGAGAGGTCCCTTAAGGTGCCATCACTTTTTAAAATGTATTTTTCCATGATGGTGCTCTGCCTGGGTGACTTCTATTGCTTAATCTCCCAGCTCACATAAGCCTCTGCTTCATTCATTCCGCTGCTGCGCCCTACTATAGCTTTTTAAGTATCATTGTTTTTGCCAGCTCTGTAACTTCTGTTTAGTGCTTAATTTTTCTAGTTTTTATCCTCCTCCTGAGTGTGGTAAGGATCTTTATAATCATCACCTTAAAATCTTTATGGCAGCTGGCTTATGTCCACTTCTTTATATTTCTTTCAAGAGATTTGTCTTATTTCTTCATTAAGACATATTTCTCTCTCTCTCTCTCTCTCTCTCTTGCCTGATTCTCTGTGCTTGTTTCTGTGTATTAGTAAGCTACCTTCCCTGGTCTTTCTTTTAGGAATGGTCTCTTGCAGGTACTGTCCCTCGGATTCTAGGAGCAGAGTCCCCCATGTCACCCGAGCTAGACATTTCATGTGTCCCCTGCACTTACTTCCGGCTGTGTTAGTGTGGCATGGTTGTGTGGGGTTTTTTGTCTCCCCCGATTCTGGTGGTGGGTGGGCACAGTGGAGGGTATGACTGTGGGGTGTTGTGTGGATGTCCTACAGGGCAGCTGTGGTGCACTGATGCTGTGTGGTAGGTGTGCGGGGGCGCGGGTCCATCCCACCTACGTGGGTGCCCCTTATGCGATTGGTCCATGGTGGTTTGGTGCCAGTTGGTGACTTGGGAAAGTGTCAGGGGTTGAGCACTGGTAGTTGGTTACATGGCAAGGGTGAGTAAGGTCTCAGTAGGGTTCCCCAACAATCTGTAGTAGGCTGAGGGATGGCTTCTAAGAACATCCATGGATCCTGGAATTAGCAACATTGCTTGAAGTTGCCAAGGTTATGCCAATGTTTCTGATCTGGGGATCATGCCCAGGACTGCTTTTTTCTCATGCAGGTGCTCAAGGAGTGGCAAATGGGTTCCCTTCACTTATGACTTGGGCATTTATCAGACATGATACTGCGCTGGGTGCCTGGGCTGGGTACGTCCATGTCCAGGTTCCTTCAGAAGAATGGGTTCTCTGTTTCCTGCAGTCCTTAAATTCTCCTGAGTGTTTTCCTGCCAGCCTCAATGCCAGAACTTCAGGGTCTTTGCTGTGCAGAATTAGAAGACGAGCACCTGATGCAGGTCCCTGTCTCCCCCTATTCCCCAGGGGAAAATTCCGCTTCTCTCAGATCCCTCCCTACTGTGCATCTCCACGCCTGGGTCTGGGGTAGCTTCTCAGCCTGAGCCTATCTCAGCCTTCCCTTCCCATCTCTGTGCTGTCCTTTTATCCTCTGTGGTGGTGCCTCCATTTGTTTGTTTGGCAGGTGTCCTCTTTTGTAAAGCATTCCATCTGAAAGTGCAGAGGTGTTGTGTCAGAAGCTGAGCTCAGCTCCCTCCAATGCTGACATCCTGACCTGATCTCTTGAAACACCTTTGAAACACTTCATTGGGAAACATGCCCAGGTTTTCATCCTTGAATGGTAAATTTGATTTTGTAGAGAATCAAGTCAAATTTGTTGGAAAAATAAGGTCAAGCCTGGTCGGTAGCGTTACTTTTTATTTGTAGAAATAACCAGGTGCAATTATAAAGTAATATGAATGTTTTTATTGTGTAGTTTGAAATCGGGTTCCAAAGGCAACTATTAGTGGGCAGTTAAAAACTCCTTTGAGCATGTAGCCTATAAGAGCAACCACACTGCTTCCAAGGATTACTACTTTGAAGCACAACAGTCTTTTTGTGTGAGCTTCAGACTAATAATGTATATACTTCAGTTTTATTTCACCTTAGAAACGCTGAGAATCAATTGGGCTCTTGTTCCCTAATAGTTAAAGTGACTTTTTGGCATTAAAACTGGTGTTTGGGATCCTATTTACTCTTTGAGGCCACTGGGAAATTATTTACTACTTTGACGAATGAATGGGACTCTTAAACACACTGGAAGGAGCACGAGAGACCTGGGATCCGACTATGTGGATTGAAGTGTGGTTTCATCATTATGAGCTATGTGACCACGGTCTGTTTACTTAACCTCACTGTTAATTCATTCGTATATGCTTCACCTGCGCTGATGGAGCAAGAAGAGCTGTTGGACTCTCTCATGTGACTTTAAGGGGATTCAATGAGATGCTGTGTGCACCAAGCTAAAGTTCTATCCTAGTGTACTTTCCTGGACCATGCCCATTTCTTGTGCTCTGCTCCACATTTTTGGAGATTTCTCATTTGCAGATTATTTTGCCATTTCTCCTTTTACTCCTCTTATGAATGGCTTTTGTATACTGTTCATTTCATTAGCTTTTCCACCAAAGGAATTAAAGCAGAGCTGAGAAGCAAATCAATCCAATTATTAACTCTTTAGTAACTTTCCAAAAGTTTTGGTGGAAGAAGACTGTGTCAGACACCCATGTTCCACTGGTATAATTTCTATGAGAGCCACAGCTAACATTGAGACTGAGACCAGAGCTGATACGTCTACACACACTGTCCAGCTTGCAAAATTTCAAAACCTCATCATAGCTGGACTGACACATGCCCAGCTCCTTGCTCCAGGGATCTGTTAGAGCCAGGTTAAATGCAGTTACCAGCACATCTCTCTTCCCATTTGACTAGTTTAAAGCTAGAATTATGGCACTGAATGCTGAACTGTACAGACCAGATCAAGTGGAGAAAGTTCAAGGTCAGCTCCCCTGATAGAAAACCTCCATTCCTACTGTGAAAGGCTGCACTTAGCTTCTTGGCTTCCAAACTGTGCTGAAATGAGAACAATTCAAAGTTCACTGAAGCCTCTTAACAGCTCTTTTAAGAGCTTGTGAAATGAGGAATATTCCTGCAAAGTAAAGTGATGGTTTTTTTTTCAAGATTTATAAAGATACAATGATTGCAATTAGGAACCCTTTTAAAAACTAACCTTTCACTTAATTTTCCCCTTTACAGAAAATGCAAGAAGGGAAGGAATATAGTTTGATTTCCCTATAACACTCTACTTTCCTGCCCAGGGGATAGTTTAGTACGGGAAATCATGTTTGACCTTTTTCAAAGTTTCTCCCCTACTCTAGACAGCTGGCTCTCCTCCAACTCTACGATTTACTGCATTGATTTATATAGCACCTCTTTCTAAAGATAAATCAGGCAGTTCCCCAACTCAAGTGCTGTTCTTAAAAAAAATCCCAAACCAGCAAGTGACAGAGTGACCTCTCCCCTGCCCCCACGGGGCTGGTGGCTGGCTGGCTCTTGGTCTTCAAGTGAGGTTCTTCAAAGCCACCCCTCCTTGTTCACAGAGGACAGCTCCGAGAGCAGAGCTGGGATTAGCAGGTGTTTTCCACCTGATGGGCACGTGAACAAAGGGGCACTTCTGAGGGCTGAGGAGCTGTAGCAGCTAAAATAGACTGTTTGTAGTTAAATATTCAGACCACCTTATTAATTATTCTGCTACCCACCCGCTCTTTTCAAAGGGTGCCTCCATGGGGACAAGGTCCTCCAGAAGGAGAAGGCCTTTATCAGGTTCCTAGCCTAGGAAGGCGATATCCTGAGTGCAGTCTCACCTCCAAGTAGCTACCAAATTCAGAAGCAGCCAGGCACCTCACTCTGGAAAGTTCCATGCTTCGGGGCATCACAGCTTGAACATATGAGGGGTAGCTGAGCCAACATTAGCACAACTTTATATGGTAACTGAAAAAGCTTGATTTCCTCCTTGTGAAAACAAATGTCACTTCCTCCTGAGTTCTGTTTAAACTAAAATGGAATTCCCCTTCTCCTCCTACTCTATCTTTTTGCAAAGAGGGGCAGAGAGGGAAAAGGAGGAAGGTGTGACTGGGGCAAGGGAGGTTCTGCCCTGCATGAAAGGTGTGGAGGCCTGGTGAGCTCTGATGAGAGTGGGGGTGGGAAGGCGGCTGGCATTTCAGTTCTTTCTTGTAGACATTTTTGAGTTACAGACTGGGTGTGACTCATGCTGTAAAGTCCTGGAGCCAGAAGAAATTAAGAGAGAATTGGAGGAAACTTCTCTGTATATTTTATAAGCTGAGATGCAAGAATATTCCACAGCGTGAGCACATTCCCCTGTGCCAACATGTTCTCCCCGACCAGAGTGCTGCTGAAGGTCCACGAGGCAGAGAGAATTGTGGGGCTCCCTGAGGGCTGGAATTTCTCTGGGTGTCATTTCATCACTTTCATAATAATGTAGAAGAAAAACAGACTAAAGAATAATCATAGATGCATTTACAGGAGGTGACTCTGGATGGCACTGTGCCAAAAACTTTAGTGCTACCATCTATCTCTTTTAAATCTCTTTGTGAGATGAGTGAAATTCTTCCCACTTTATGGATGAGAAAGTTAAGGCTCAGAGAGTTAAGAACTTGATGCAGGTTTTACTGGCAAATTTTTAAGCTAACATTCAAACCCAGGGCTAGTTCATTCTAGATTTTGCATCATTAACATCTTGGCTTAGCATTAATCATAAGTACTGGCTACTTCTGGCCCTTTTGTCAGCATGGCCAACTCTTTCCCAGACCTATCTAAATATCAACCTTTCTCTGACAGCCCCAAGCAAATGACCATGTCGTATGTCCTCAGTAATTTGTGTCAAGTTCTTTCAAACACTGTGTTGTGTTGAGGAGTTTCCTTGGGAAGATTCTAATCAGTTGCATTTTGCATGTTTCCCCCCTTCCTCCTGCACTTTTAGCACCAGGCGCTGTGTCTAGCTCACTTAGGTCAATTTAATGAATTGAACTTAGGTCAGTTTAATGAATAAATGTAATATTGGGAGAAAGACATAAATATCAGCTCTTGAGTCCAGTCACTGAGCAGCAGCCTCCCGACTTACTCATCTTGGAATCCCTGGCTCCAGGTCTCACCCGAGTATCTCCACCCATGACTACAGCTGTGGCTCAGCCCCCACAGCATGAACTTGGTGTCCCGATGGATGAACCTTCTGGAGGACAGTCAGTGTAGGAATCATATCCTTGATGTAACCAGAGAAAACTCCCAGAAGGCCATGTACCACTTCTGGTTGGACCCAGTCAGACTTCATGAGGAAGAAGTCTGCCCTGGAGGTCTCCTTTGAGTGTTCTATGTCCTGTGCAGGCCTGGAATAAACTGTAGCATGATGTAAGGGGTCTCTCTCCCACACCTGCTCTCATGCCACAGATGTGCCCTATTTCTCTACCACACTCCTACCAGTCCTTCCTGAAAACGGGAAGTCTGTTGGTAGCCAGGCTAGCTCCTCTCACTTGACCCAATGGCAACTTCCTGTCTTCCTGGAGAAACCTCAAACGTTTTTCTGGGGACCCTTCTCATTGAGAAGATTTCCTTTTCTCCCTTTAAACAGGAAAGAAATATTTCATCTGCTTCTTTAGCAGGATACTTGCCAGCCACTCAAAATGAGACTATTAAGGTATGATGGGGTGAATCTAAACAACCTCAGGAAAAAGGAGAGCTTTACTAGGGTCTTTAAAAACGTTGTTGTTGCTCTGAGAGAGATCGGGGTGGAGGTGATGGTGGGAAGCTTCCAGGGAGGAAAAAAAGGTGAGTGTCTTGCTGCTAACTGGAGATGCCTCCTGAACCACATTCTTGGAAATTCAACAATCCGCTTATTTTCAAGGTCTGTGGAGTACTTAGCCCAAGTTCTGGGTATTTCTGATCTATTTTGAGAAGAGTCTTTCACACACCTCTTGACTGTTTCTCAATATTCTTACTCTTTCTTCTTGTTGGTCTAGAGATCTGGAAAGAAATGGAGGAAAGGAGCAGGTGGGCACTTCAGCATGAGAAGGCTCCTTCCATCAAGGTTAACCAAGAGGAAAGGAACATTTTGCTTGAAAGGAATTCTTTTTAAAAGCACGTGTCTGTGCATGCACTAGGGGAGGGACAGGGCCACTGCTGAGCAAGGGGGCTTGCAGGTTAGACCTCCCTTGAGGACTCACATCACATTTCCTTCCTCCAAAGAACAGTCATACTAATAGTAACAAATGATGACAAAGAAACTAATAGCAACTGACCCTGTCTGGTTACTCAGTCTGGGTCAGGGACACACTATGAGCCTCGCTTGCTTCAGTTCATGTAATCCTTGCGAGAACTCTATAAAGTAGATACTTTTATTATCTCCATCTCAGAGAAGGAAACTGAGGCCACGTGGTTGGTAATTAAAGAATTGGGATGCAAAGGCAGACTCCAGAGTCCACGGTGTTACCCACTAGGTTTTCTATCACGCTGGGGCCTTGTGTTAGATCCAAGTTTGCTCGTGGATAAAACCAGTGGCTCTGCTACATTTCCCTCTGTTCGCTGATGGTTGTCCAGGAATCAATACCTAACTATGGCTAGAGGTGGTTTAGAGTTTCTTGTAGATATTGGTGAAAATGGATCAAAGCTAAGTATGTCAGATTAATTGGGAGGACTAATTAGAAGCAGACGATAATCACAGAACGGCGATAAAAGCAGGTCCATGTCACTGGTTTCTAACGTGTGATGAGGGCCAAAGGAAGAGACTGCCAAACGCTGCTCACTGTAGATTAAATAGCCCAGGGCAAACGGCAGTGTGATCTGCTTTGGGATATGTGTCTGTGTGTCCCTATGTGTGTGTGGCTTGTTACTGGGGTGGGGTGGGAGTGGAAAAGAAAATCTCAGTTTGGGATGCTATCACCTAAGTTTATCCTAATTTACCATTATTGAAGATCACTTTGACTCTGACCTTGGATTCTGCCTGGATTGGACTCATTTTTTTCCCTCCCATACCAGAGAAAGTAAGTTTATCTCCCTCTGGCCCCAAATCAATCCCACAAGTTTCTGCTGAGTGAGCTCCATGGCTTTTGGTCTAGGGCAGTGCAGGCAGTAGAGAAGCAACAGACCAGGGCCTGAGGCTTCACTGCCCAACAGCAGGGACGTGCACAAGGGCCTGGGAAGCGTGCAGGGGCTGTAGCGTTAGAGGGATGGGTAGACAGGTAGGTGCGGTGGGAGTTGACGGCACCAAACTCTACATCTGCCTCTGACTGGGGAGGAGCAGTCTTGGGAAAAGGGAGAATGAAGCTGTTCTCTGAAAGATGGGAAGGACCTGAATAGACAGCAGTGAAGGCTGGAGGTGGGAACTGGCTAGATGGAGAAGGGACACATAACATTTGCAGGCTTGAAGGATTAGGGCCAAGCTTGGAGACTGAAGCACCTCACCTGGTGTGGTTAGCTAAGAAGCAGGATAATCTCCTCTTCATTCTTAGGGCTATAGGGAGGATCATTAGCACAAGTGAAGGGAATTGTTGAGATCTCCCCAACGCCTGGTCCCTTCACTTTGGATTAGGGGACTGCGATGCTGAGGAATTGGCTGAAATATTTCCTTATCCAAGGATACACAATTTACAGAGATGACAAAACCATCAAAACCATGCAGTATACATAAAAGGGTGTAATGGAAACTGAGAGGGGCAATGAAAATGGTTGAGTGGCCAAGACCAAATCACAGAGAATTCTGAAAGTCAGTCACAGCATGGGGAATAGGAACACTGGAAATGTTTTAGGTAGAAGGGCAATTTGAAAGAACCTTCTCAAGCTCAGCCTTCTTTGGAAATCATGCCCAATGATGCCAGCTTATCCTGAACCCTCTTTTTCTAGATATTTACACTTTTACTTTGTATGGATCAATCCAGTAAACTTATTCTAGTCTATAACTAATAGTGACATATGTAGCTGTGGGTAGTTATGCAAATGTCTGAATATACATACATATGCATATGTATATATAGGGACACATATATATGAAGTGCATTTTTGAAATAATGGTTTTACATGAGCACATTCTGCTTTCTCTCTTGGCTGAAACATCAAGCTAGGGATACCTACCAAGTATAAATCTTTATCTAGGCCCAAAGTAAGTAATTCATAAAAGAACTGATTTCTTCTGAATGTCTAGCTATATTTTTAATTGAACTTTATTAGTAGTTATGATGCAATAATAAATCTCCTTTATAAGGCACACAGCTTGCATGTAAATATGCTAGTGAAGTGTTTTTAATTAACACAACCTATGTTTGTCTCAGTGAATTAGTCCTTACCACCTCTCCCCAAACTCTCTATATCATTAAATGGCTGCTCAGTCATCCCTTCACACAGACTGGCAGAGGTACACTTTAATTACTCAAATATTACCACAACTGGAATCTCTTATTTCATATCCACCCTTTTATTTAAAAGCTAGCTTGTGGGCAGAACTGGTCAGTGGGCACTCTTGGGATTCAAACTTTGGGGTAGGCTCTCCAAGATCTGTACTTTTCCACTGCTTGGAATCAAAAGCCCTGGTTTGAGTATTGGTTCTATCTTTTTTTTTTTTTAAGATTTATTTTATTTTTGCATACAAGCTGGGGTGCAGGCCAGAGGTGTGGGGTGGTGAGAGGGTTCACCAGAGACAGAATGGGGAGCAGAACAGTCAGACTGACTGAAATACACTGCTGAGGGGAGCAGCGGGCGAGGCAGAAGAGGTCTGCAGCACCATCCTCCCCCGCCGGGCATCGAACTTGTACTGCAGCCGTGGACAGCTCCACAGCACTGTGCTGAGTGGAGCCACCAGGGAGGCCCTGGTTCTACTTTTATCAAAAATCATTTCACCTACTTAGATAGCACATAGTTAAGCATGTATACTAGAAGGAGTAATCTCTGTGTAGACAATAAAAGATTATCCCTTGCCCAAGTCAAGTGCTTCTTTCCTCTTCCTTCATTTCTCTCTCACACCAGAACAGCACCTTAACTTTGTGGACACAGGGAGCACAGTTTTGCAATTAATGCACACAAGTCAGCACTGTTCCTGGTTACCATAGTGTTAAAGTTTCATTTCACTGGCAACTGCCATCTTTCCCAGCACAAATGAGGACTCGTTCCCATCTGAAATTTATTATAATGACCTGGGTAGGTCATCAGATCCCAGCTCTCTTTGATACCAACAATGTGAACTCTACTGGGTTTCTCAAGACAGCAAATGTTGACTCTCATCTCCTACCTGCTTTGTATTAGGACAGGCCGATCACTACACAGCAGTTCCGGGTGATTGTCAGGGAGCACCGCTCTCATTCATTGGCTTAGAGGCAGTCCCCAGACAAAAAGGAGCTCCCCAGACCATAAAGGGAATGTGAATTCCCCCCGAAACATGGGTGACCCCTACATCTGAATGCTCTTAACAGAGTCTCTTTAAAACTGCTCTGAATTCCAGTCTTGGTTTAACAGTTCTCAGGGGCCCCCTGTAGTATTGAGCCAAGAACAGCAATGAAAACATGAAGAGTAACAGTCCCGTGAATAGGTGTCATCACTTTGAGAGCTACCCTGTGCCTTCCGCTGAGTGAACAGGGCTGGGTAAGCATCTCCATTTTGAAGTTTAGGAAATATCAGTTTGAAGAAGTGAACCAAAGGGGGCCTCCCTGGTGGCGCAGCGGTTAGGCGCTGCTGCTAAGCCCTGCGCTGTGGAGCTGTGGAGCTGTGGAGCTGTGGAGCTGTCGTGCTGTTGGCAGCGGGGACGCGAGTTCGACACCAGGCCAGGGAGATTCCCCACATGGCATGGCAGACCTCTCCTGCCTACCCCCTGCTCCCCTCAGCAGTGTATTTTGGTCGATCTGCCTGTTCTGCTCCCCACTCTGTCTCTGGTGAACCCTCTCACCGCCCCATGCCTCTGGCCTGTACCCCAGCTTGCATGCATAAATAAATCTTTAAAAAAAAGAAAAAAGTGATCAAAAACCGCTCAACTGACAGAAATGGGATTTAACTTTTGAGACTGGATTCTCCAAACCAATGCATTTCTATTTTCTGTGACCAGAAGTGTAGACATGGGAACTTGCTTTATAAATGCACTAGTTGAATAGTCTTGGGCAAGTCACTTTGCATTCCCTCACCTTCATGGCCTTATTTGTGTTCTTATCTTTATTCAATGGGAATTCATTCAGTCATTTTACACATTTGATATCTTGTTTGCAATGTGTTGAAATTTGATGAAACACTTGCTTCTTTTCAGAGTGTCTACAGATTCAACAGTGTATTTAAAATGCTTAGCCATTGAAAAAAAAAAATACCTATCCATCATGAAGTGCAATACAAAGCTCTCAGTCAAGTACTTCTTACCCATCAAACTCTAAAGCAGGAATAAATCTTGGATCTAGAGATTTGACCCAATCTGGATATTAGAAATGATTGTGGATGTCAAGTTAAAGTTTTGATTTTAGCCAGATCATGACCAATGGAATACTGTAATTTTATTGTCGAAAGAAAATTCTCTAGGGCCTCCCTTGTGGTGCAAGGGGTTAAGTCTCAGCACTATGAAGCTATCAGCAGCCACTGCAACACAAGTTCGATTCCCGGCCAGGGAGCTTCCCACATGGCACAGCAGACTTCTTCTGTCTTGCCTGCTGCTCCCTTCAGCAGTGTATTTTAGCAATGCTCCTGTACTGCTCCCCACTCCGTATCTGGTGAATCCTTTCCACTTTCCCCTTCCCCCTCCTCTGGCCTACACCCCAGCTCTTGTATACATAATAACTCTTAAAAAAATAGAAAATTCTATAATGCATATGATAAAATGGAAGGTTATCAAAAATAAGAGACTCAATCAGTGGAAAAGTTGGGACTAAATACTTGTTGATTCTTGTTTTCCATTCTTTTTAATTCTCTGACTCTTGGTCTCATCCAAGTGAAAGCCTCAAAGCATTGATTGTTGAGACAGTAAAGAAGGACAAGACTTCAATTTCTCCTTTGGGGTACTGTTTCAAAATTTAAGCATCTCCAGACTGCTCGCCTGTGTTTTGCCGTGCCCATATCACTTATTTTCTTAATATCTGTCTTGAGAGCAAGTCACTGTTTTTCTTAAGCTAGTACATAATAGCCTCAGAGCTCAACTCTGAAGTCATAACTTTGTGAACAACACATGGCGGGGCCTCCTGCATGCCACTATTTTGCTCAAGAGCTGCCACTTACCTTCTCGAATACTGAAGGAAGTTTGAACTTCTTATTCGCTATCTTTTTATTATTTTGATGATAACAATGAACCATGGCAAAAAATAAAAATGAACCATGGCAATATATAAAACAATAATGAGAGAAAAAAATAAAACAGAAAAGTTCACTGATGCCCTTTCTGAGATCCAGTCTGCAGGAAAAGGATGAGATGCCCTTGGGCCTCACCAGCCTTAACAAGTAAGGCTTTGCACACAGGGATTTCTTGGTTTAGAGAATATCAACAAGGGGTGCGGGGGGTAACTTCTCAGAGCCTGGGACAGAGTCCTAATTCTGCTGGCCAAGCAGTGTGCAAATTTATCATTTTTATTCTGAAATATGGGTGGGGAGGTGAAGGTCACAGATTCAGGTCACTTGTCCCAATACCTTGGCCAAGGGGCAGTGACATTAGTATAATTACTGCAGTCTAAGGACTCAAGGATCTCCACAGAACCAATAGTTAATGTAGCCTTGCCTCCATCTAATTAATCACTAAGGCCAGAGAGGAACAAGGCCCCAGGGTTTTAGAGCTAAAGGTTTGGAAAGAAAATAATTTACAAGATTTGCCAGTTAAGGGAAGAGTGTGACTTCCAGCTCTTAATCGTTTATCTTTAGGGCCAAGTGGGGCAAAATGCAAGAGCTCAGCTTTTCTATTCCTTTTCCCACCCCCATTATTTCTTTCCCCTCAGCTAGGATCTCTAATTGTTTGCACTCTTAAACCCTCCCTACAGACTTCCAAGTTTCACAAAAACATTACTTTTGCAAATATGAACATAGTTATTTTTCTCTTTCACACATTATCATTGTCTGTATTGTGTAATGGGTAGGTAATTTAATGGATCTTTATTATCTAGTTTTTATAGTAATAATCCTTTTAATCCTTTGGGGAGTCTTAAAGTGTTTTACAAACATTCTTTTTTTTCAACAGACAGAGGAGTGTGACGAGTCAAGCTCTTGTTGGCAACCACACAGAGAATTAAGGACCCAACTATAATATTATTTAGTGCTAATTATGTAAGAGACACTTAATATAATTGTCTCATTTAATTCTAATAATAACCTTATAAGGTAAGAACAGCACTATTATTGCCCTCATTTCATAAATGAGGAAAATGTGACATTTAGTAATGAATAAATGTACCCAAGTCTCCCTTTTAGCAGATGGCATTCATGAGATCTGAAGCTGAATTTGAAATGACACCCTAATGTCTCCAACCAGAAATATGCACAGGTATTTTTGATGGCTCACTTCCATATAATTATTGAGATTTTATGATTTTAACCCAAGTTTACCTTCATTTTTGACCTGTGGGTCACCCTGAAGGTTTTGAGTGTGAAATAAAAATGAGACACTGTTAAGTAGAATGCTATCTCTTCCTGGTCAGTATTTTTCTTTCTTAACACTAAGGAACAAGGCAGGCTGAGGAAAACATCAATTTTGTACCCATTATGGGGAGTCAAATGCTCCATTATATGTTCTCCTAACAGAATACTCCACTCACTACGTGGGTTGAATTTTTAGGTCCTTTTCTGATAGGATGATTGGTTGGTGCTGATCTGTTCTCACTTTTCTGCTATTATTTTGTAACTAAAAGAGGTGGTCTTTTGAGTCAGAAGAGTACTCTGTAAAGGAAGGGTTCGGCCTGGGTATGGAACCAGGCTCATTCCAATCAGTTTGCCCAAGGAGCCAACAAAGTTAACATTCATTAATACTAGTCATGCTTTTAAGCTGACTCCCATTTTTCTCAGTGAAGCATTTTCAAAATCTCTTCAGTCACTTTGGTCATATGTGACCAGTGAAAGTGTTTGAAACAGAGCATGGAAAGTGTTCCATGGAGACAGAAACTCTCCAAATGCAGTGAAGGTAATATTTAGACAATTAAAAGATGTGATGGAGTTTAATTCTTACTAGATGACACAGAAATGGTAACTAGCTGGTCTTATTATCCTGACATATTTTTCAAAGGCTATCTTGGAAATATTTCAAAACCAGATTAAGATTTAGACAGTAAATATAAACAAAGAGGAAATAAAATGAATAGAGACAAATATTGATGATAATTTTTACCTAAAATAAAATCTGACAGTTGGAACTCTTTATGGGAATTAACTTGGCATTAGCAAACTTTAAGAGTTAGCCTAAATTTAAAGGAATGGACATGAAAGAAAAAATAGGAGTGAGGGTTTATAATCATCCATAACCTTGCCAGCTCTGAAATCCCCAGGAACCAAAAGTTGGACTCAGAATGGGGCAGTGGGGGAAGAGGTGTGATGGGAAGGGGAGGTGACAGAAACCACGATGGTCTGTGATAAGAGTGGCATGTTAGGGGAGTGTCTTTGCATGCATAGATATTATGGACTAAATGTTTGTGCCCCCTGTTCTCATTTCCCCAATTCATGTTGAAATCCTAACCTCTTAACCATTAGGACATGGTGCATTTGAGGGTGATTAAGTCATGAGGGTGGTGCCCTCATGAATGGGATTAGTGTGCTTACAAATGAGACCCAGGAGAGCTCCCTTGACCCTTCTGCTATGTGGAATACACCGAGAAGAGAGTAGGTCCTCGCTAGCGCCTTGACCTTGGACTTCCCCGTCTCCAGAACTGTGAGAAATGAGTTTGTTAAGTTACTCTGTCTAAGGCATTTCTATTATAGCAGCCCAAACAGACTAACAGATTTTATGATTTTAACCCAAGTTCATCTTCATTTTTGACCTGTTGATCACCCTGAAGGTTTTGAGTATGATGATAAAAGACAACAGATGAAGGTGTTTAATTTTTCTTCATTCTCAATTCAAAGATCAGGATTTAGGAGGCTAAGAAAATGTGAATTTATGGTCTAAAACTTGATATTTAGTCATCAAAAGTCATTCACTTACTCATTCATCAAACATTTATTGAGCAGCTACACTGAAGCAGATTAGTTTTGGTGTATATTTGTGAGCCAAAACAGAACAGGTCCACTCTTGTGTACCTGGAAGAACAGTATAATTAATGAACAAAGAGCCACACAAGTAAATGTGTGATCATACACTGTGAAGAGATGCATTTGAGTTGTGATAGTTTGTAACTGGAGATCAGCATTGGTGGTAGCAAGGTTATATGTGACCTGATCAGATTTAAATTTGTCATTCTGGCTACTCTGTGAAGAATGAGAAGATGAGAGTTGGTCAGGGGAAGATATGAAGGTTCTGGTTAGAAAGCAATCACAGTGGGATTATGGGAACTTTGATGTGAAAGTGAAGAGAAGTGGGTGAGTTGGGGAACTGCTAGGAATTAAAAATCCACAGTGATGTAAAGGACACAGAAAAGGAGGGGAAATGAATTGAAAGACTGAAATATGGAGGAACCATTCACTGTAAGAGAGTTGACCTGCAAAAGTATTATGTGCTAATATTTGTAAAACAGCCTAAGACATATTACTTTTTAGGATATGGCCTCCTGATATATTCTGGGCATTCCTAAAGAATCCAGTCAGTAAATGTTTAACATTTTTAACATGTTTTTTTCAGCTATATGTTTTATAATTAAATCGTTACTTCCCCCTTTAGCATATTTTAATAAGTCACTTAAATATAATTATTAGCCTATTACAATGCATATTTTTCACTACAAAATTTTTCTATATATACTTTAAAAATTATGCTTCCATCTTGTTGAAGATTTGATTCTTTCTTCAAATCTACACTCACCTTAAGAGATAATCTGGGGTAAGGAGAGGTATGGAGCTGACAGTCCCTTGCAGGTAGAGAGGTCTAGATGTCTGACCTTCTTTTGGTCCTTTCTTTAAAGGTATATATTAGCACAGTTCATACTGAATAAATACTGGGATTCAGACTAGCAATTTAAAGTTCAAAGGACTTAACCAATTTTCACAATTGTTTTCTTCGTAATGAAAAGTATAGGATGGCTTAAGACCATTGAACATGTGAGTTTTATGGATAAAAGGGATTATCCATTTAATAACAGGCAGAAACACTATCATTTTAAAGTGTGTGTATGCAAGAATCAATGATGCATAATGCAGCACTATTCAGTTTCATTCAAAACATATTGCAGCCATAGTTTCCACCCTTGAAGAAGTCTGATTTAATGACACAAGACAACCCACATTTAACAGATCACTTATCTATTCCTTTAAGAGCAAAACAAAAACTGAAAATCAAAACTTGCTTCTTCTGCAAAGCCATCTTTCAATGGCTGCTGCCACTACCTGCTTTTCCTTCACTAGGCAACCCGAATTCAGGCGGGGACATCGTCTCATGTAGCTCATTTCTACATTAGTTTTGGAGGCCAGTGGTCTTCCCCCAATTTTTCATTTCTACTAATTCAGGTAGGATGAGAGAAAAACACTTGACTTAGCATTAGTCAGAAAAACTGAATTTGAATCCTGAACCCCCTCTACCTAAGTCAGAACTTGATTAAGTCACTTAATTTCTCTGGGGCTATTTCATAATGAGTAGAACAGACATTGTGGAGTTCTCCTACTAGAATGTTCTGAAGGTCAGATGAGGGGCTACCTATGGTGCTAGTGCGACTCTTGGAACACATATATTCCAAGTAAACCTCATATGAATATTCTCCTCATAGGATAATGGTAATAAACAATTGTCCTGTTATGACAAGCCCAAAGAACCTGAAAAATTATCTCACTTGTATTCAGTTGCAGCAAAGAGTCCTTAAAGTTAAAGCCATTTAGTGACATGGTCTATCAGTGGCAATGGCAAACCAGAAACTAGGATCCAGTGGTCAACATTTCCACTGAACTCCTTGCAACTTGTCATATATATTCCTGAGCTGACCACTTAAAATATAATTCTGAGCATTCTCTTGTTCTAATCAAAAGCCTTTGGAGACTATGTATGGCCTGGCAGTTAAGTAAATCATTTAATCATCTCATCCTGCTACTCAGGGTCTTCTAATACTGTCCTAAATCTTCCTCCCTGCTTCCTTCACAGTGTCCCCTTCCACACAGTCTGGGATCTGCCAAACTAGGTTTCTTGCCTATTCTGTACATGTTACATTATAAAATCCATGAGATTAATGACTTCACTGTCTTTTTCATGGTGAAATCCCCAGTGCCTGGTGAAATTCTTGACTCCTAGTAAAAAGTGCCATAAACGTTTGGTGAAGATGGTGGGCATGCTTCATTATGATAAGTGTAGTAATAATAATAGTAATCATGATAGCAAAATAGTAATAATTATAATGCTGATAGTAGTAAATAATAGTGAAGTAATGATCATAGGCATCAATGAATCATTGCTCAATAGCACTAGGTTATAAATTCATTATATCAATTAAATAAGTTAAGCCTTTCAACAACTCCTTCACATACCACGCTATCCTTTTTCATTCTTACTTATGAAAAGAACAAGGCTCAGAGAGATTAAATGGCTTCCCTGATACTGGTTAATTGACTTATTCATTTATTCAGCAAATGTCACTGAAGGTCTCCCAAGCGACAGGCTCTGTTCTAGGGTGTGTGCGTGTAACCTACCTTTTCCTCTTTGTGAACAAGGTCTTTAGTTTCATGGAGCTGATGATTCAGTTGCAAAAAACAAATTCATTCACCAAATAAATGTCAGATAGTGATGAGATCAAAAGGAAAATAAAACAGGGTAAAGAGATCAAGGGTGATGGGATTAATATTTCAGATAACACAGTTGAGTAGAGGAGTAAAAGATAAGGTGTATGAGGAGATGACAGCTGATGGCTTGACTGATAAAAAGAAGCAAGCCACTAAGGACCTGGTGGAAAATGTTTTAGGCAGAAGAAAGGGTAAGTGCAAAGGCCCTGACGGAAGTATCCTCCTAGGTTCCTAAAACAATAAGATTTCGTGTGTTTGTGGGTGGAAGTGGAAGAACCTGTGAGCAGAGAGCTGCTGAGAAGACCCTGAGCAGCGCAGGCATGGTGCAGATTTTGACTTTTGCTCTCAGTGGGAAAGTAACTAGATTGACAGAATCTGTCCTCAGTTTTAAGAGGATCTTTCTGGTGAGGATGTAGTAAGATCAGTTACAGGAATACATTTGTCTCCCTTACCCATAGGAGAGATATCTGAGTCTCCCAGGGGATGCCTGAAATAAAACCCTATAATGCTGTACATTATCCTAAACATACATACCTGTGATGAGTTCTAATTTATAAATTAGGAAAAGCAAGATATTTATAACAATAACTGATAGTGAGTTAAACAATTGTAACAATGTACTATAATAAACATGTGAATACTGTCTCCATCTCGCTAAAGTATTTTGTATGCAATATCTCTATACCAAGGTTGATGGTGGATTACTGACGCAAGGAAACTGCGGACTAGGGAAGATTACTGCATTCAAGTCATACATGTGAGAAAGGTCAAGGGTGGGAGGACACTGGGTTCTGATAGACTGGCTCTGGAGAAGGTGAGAATGGAGTCGAGAAATAGTCCAAGGTTTTTGACTTGAGGAATCCAAAGAAGAGATGCCTCCGAGCCCCCTACATGGAAAGCATGAGTTGGTTGATAGATGTACTTGTTTGATGAAACAAAAAAGGGTAGAATTTTACATCTCAGAGTTATCAAGATAAGGAAGAGATTTTAAGTGATGAGATGGGATGAGAACATCTCAGGAGTGAGTGTGGAGAGAGGGGGGCAGCATGAGTGTGGAGAGGCTGAGCTGACAGCTGGCTCTGGATCTGGGGTGCTCCTGTGTTAGAAAATGGGGGTGGAGTCAGGTAACTGAGACAGAGAAGGAGAGGCCAGTCAGGTCAGAAAAGAACCAAGAGAGACCCACCCACGTCCCGGAGATCAAGGAAGGCAGCGTTTTAAGGACAAGGGCAGAGACCATCCTGTCCAATCTGCAGATAGTCAGGTCACGTTGGGCCTAAGATTTAACCCCTAGACCTTGCTGTGGGGAGGGCACTGAATACCTCTACAACAGCAGTTCTAGTGTTTACACTGCTGAGTGGATTGTGAACCCATGTATGTGCATCATTAGTTACCATGCTCCTGGCTCCCTACCTTTGCGTACAGGCCCTTGCCCTCCCTTGTCCTGTCTCTGCCTAGGCCCAAATCCTACGATGTGACCCACATGTTTCCTCCATTATCAGCCCATTATAAGTAGTTTAACCACTTCAGCATTTGCTTTATTTTTGGGTTATTCATGGATGAGTATGAATGGATGTGTCCTTATATTAAGAGGATATATTGCGTGAACCCACACAGAATAAGAATATGTTAAATTGTGGTACTATTACTGCCATAATCAAGGCAGCACAAGCATCTCTAAACAAGAACATCCCAAAACAGTCCTCCGTGAGCACAGTCTCACTGGGTGCTGCTTGGTCCCCGGGGCTGATAAAGGAGCAGAGCAGCAGTGCTGGGCCCGGAAGACTTGATGGTTTCCAGGGCCTGGTCTCTGGGCCCAGCTCTGCACTGAATGGTGTGACCTTGGGGGAGGAACTCCTAACTTTGGGACATAATTTCTCCCCCTTTAAAATGAACAGATTGTATCACATCTGCTCAAAGATCCTTCCACCCACCTGCATTCATTCTCAGATTAGACACTAATGACTACTTGAGGTAGATGCACAATAAGAATTTTCTGATTTAATAGATGACAGAGAATAAATCCTCTTTGGTCCACGAAACACACTGGCCTGTGCTCGGCAATCTTTTAACCTGTTACCCTCTCTCTTCTCAGTCATTCAATCATCCCTTCATTAATTCTGGCATTCCCTCTGGGTGCGATATTCCTGAGGACTGTAACAGTTCATCATACAGCTCTGAAATTAATTTTGTGCCTATCGACTCTACTTACTTAGAGTGGAGAAGATCAGGACACAAACCAGAAAATTGGACCAGGACTGTCTTGGATAATCTGGGCCATGAAATTAGGGCACCTGTAGGAAGTAGTAGGTAGTGCCAGATTACGAGATTCTTGCAAGCCAAACTCAGACTTTGGGCTCGGGAATATTAATCCCCCATCTAGAGCATCCTGGAGGGGGCAGGGAGTGGAGAGAGGGAGAAATAAGAGAACTGAAGGAGCAGTGATGGTAATGGTGAGGGCCTGGGCCAGGAAAGAGGACAGATGGGGGCCACTGCCTGAAGCTGGCACCTTCGTGAGGGGACAGTCCTTAAGACACTGGGCCAAGTCAACCCTTGCTCTGTTCCTAGTAAGTGATGGAAAATGGAGTATGGAAAATATACGGAAAGTGGAGGCTTGGGAGCTGGAGTTGAAACAGACGAAAGCACCTCTAATGCAGTGATTGTGCTGGTTGGAGTAGGAACAGGGTGTTCTTGGGGATGGAGGCTACACAGAGGAGTTATCTTTGCAACTAGGTGTGCTGGATTTCTTCATTCTTTCCAGATCCATTCTTCACCTTTCGCCTTGCTCTGTGATTGCCCTCCAGGGGTGACCTCTGTGAATACACAGTGACCAATGTTTTGACTTCTGGCTGCCCAGCCAGTGGAGGGGGAGCAGGGGCAGGGTATTAATTCCCTTTACTACCAGGAGGTTAACCTGGTTCAGTCATGTTCCTCTCCTCAACCAAGAATCATGTTCTTTACAATGTGGTCCATCCTACAGAACTCTCCTTTTGGGACTGGCTATTAGTCTCCTCCTAGGCCTGACTTGACAGCTATTATTCTACTATGATCCATGGTGTTCCCCTATATTCTGGCCACAAATTTTGTAATTCCTTGCCCCAGTTTGTTTGTATTTCTCTTGCTGGGACTCGCAATGACATAGTGGAGCTTTGAAAAAGAATCTGCAATTCTTTGGGACTTTTCCCCCAGTAAACTGTCAGCTCTTTCATGAGAAAGCAAGTCTTGTTAAATCTCAGTTCTATCTCCCTATCTCTACTGTCTAACAGTTTTCATTCAGAGTGGCTGATTATTAATTATTAAAATGTGTTAACTTCATTTCAGTCACTGGCATTCCTTTAACCCCAGTCAGCCATATCTGGCTCTGTCCCAAATATGCCCCTCTCAGCCTATCTCCTGGCAGGATACAGGTGAGGGGTCACAGTTCGAGTTTCTCTTTTTACCTTTTGGCTGTTCTCTCTCACTCTTTCCCAATCAAGAGGCCAAATGCTCCCATTAAAGCCATTTCCTGTCCAACACCCTATTGTTTATAGTCTTCATGTCAGCGTCAAATATATGTGACCTCAGAAAAAACCCCACATCTCTACCGTAATTTTCAAGATTGAAAAAGCAAGGGAAAAAATGTGACTAGCTTCACAGGGTTGTTGAGAGAATGAAAACAAAGACCAAGTCCTGTGAAATTTATTGTATTTCTCACAAAATATATCAGACTATACAGAAGAAGTAAGTTCTCTATACCCCCACCCTACATTCTTGCCTGGTTTCTGTGAGGTAAACTCTTCATTAACCCACTGAGTAAAGTCGTAACAGCAACTGATACTTCCTAGGAACTTATTTCCTGCTAGGAACTACTCGAAGCACTTTATATAAACATCTCATTTAATCCTCATAAGAACAATACATGATAGAACCTATTTATGCCCATTTTACAGATGAGGAAAAATAAGGGCCCCAAATGAAGCAACTTGCCCTAGGTCAGAAGCCAGAATCCAACCTAGGAAGTGTGACCAAAAGTCAACACTCTTAGTCCCTTTGTTACATGGTCTCAATTGTATGCATTCCCCGTGTGGACACAAGGAAGACAATTCACAAAGACAGCCACTGGCTGCAGTTGATGTTGTAAAAAATTGACTATTTGTACAATATTAAGTGAGCTAAGTTATAATTCACAAGAATTTCTTGTGAACTTTAATTTAGCTTAGGCATTGCACTCCAAAATGGAACCTTCATCACGTATGTCTGGTTAACAGAACTGCATTCATACCGTCTCGGGGTAGCTGGCGGGTCTAGACGAGCCTCACCTGAACTCAGCGCATGCTCCACTTCCTGCATGACCACCCCGGAGGCGGCTGTAGTGATCTCGCCCTCTTTCACCACACAGGTCACTGTGGTCGGCACGGTGGCTGGGCGTGTTGTCTCTGCGGGCACTGGCTCTGCGGAGGTGGGTGCAGAGGGCGTGTGGCCAGAGCTGTGCTCCTCTGCTGTGGACTTCGGTGCGGTTGGGGCTCCTGTGGGCTGGGTGCTGTTTTCAGCAGAGGTGTGGTTGGTGCTGAGAGAGGCAGTAGATACCTCTGGTGGTGTGGTTGATAGGGCTGAGGGTGAGGAGGGCTGAGGTGGAGGGATGGTGAGGGTGGTAGACGCCGCGGAGGACTGTGACCTGGTAGCTGGCACGCTGGGCTCGGGCGTGCCGGGGCTGTGTTGCACAGGCGTGTGTGTTAACTGGACGCTGCTTCTTGTGGGCGAGAAGTCTGTGTTTGTGACTGTCTGATTTGAGATGGCGGTGGTGGCCTCCTTTTCTCTGGGTTCTATGGAAACGTTCTTGGGGAGGGGAGAAGTCTGCACCGATGCTGTGACGGGAAGCACCGAGTTGCTGGGCGTGCCACTGGCAGGGGAGGCAGGATGGCTTTGCAGAGAGCTGGTCCAGATGGCCATCGGCGGGATAGTCTTGGCCGAAAGAGAAACAGGCAAGAGGGATGTTGTAGGCAGACTCTGCACCCTCAGTCCTGTGGGAGAGCCAGTATAGAGTGGTTAGTGCATGCACACCAGAGACACAGCGCTGTCTTGTGGCACTGTCACAGGACTGGCTCATTTGGCATTGTTCTTCCCCCTACTGTGACTTTTAAAATATTTTCTTCCCACTAATGGCTGGGAACCCCTTTGTGACTGTCAGTGGGAACCAGCCTGCAGACTCAGGAAGAGCAATGAGTAGGTCATTCGACACAAGTGCAGCCAGTACATGGAATAAACTACTCTTGTCTCCTGCTTGCTCAAACTATGCCTTAAAAGGTGAGACTGTCTGAGGAACCACTTTAAGCGAATTTGTCTGCGCTGCGGAGGGAGGGGTCTGCTCCACTAAGCCTGCTGCCTGCCAAGATGTCCCTGGTGAAAGGCATGGTTGGTGCACGAAAAACTGGAGGAGTTTATGGATTAACTGTTTTTGCCTCCAGGTTGTGCTCTGCATTTCTGCACAGAGATGCGAGGACTCTGGGCTTGCTGCGTGGGATGTATAAGGCTGTGAGCGCACTGCCTGTGGAGCGGGAAGGATGGCGAGAATCAGAATAAAAGCTGAAAGGAGGAATCTGAGGGGTGAAATATTTCCTGAGGCTGAAATTCAGGTCTCCCAAATTCTAGCTTGGGGTCTTTATGGTCATTTCAGTCTATAAAATGTTCTTTTTCACATTTTATAAAATTTAGAATTAGTTTCATTTCTCCCTTTCTCTTTCCTTCCATTTATCCATTTAGTTTCATCCATCCCTTTAGCAAGTGGTTTCTATGTGTCAGCATTCTGTTAGAATTTATGGTTTCACATTTTATATAAAGCATCTTTTGATTCCTTCCCGATTCCTCTGGCCTTTCCCAAACTAGCTTTACTCCCAGTTATTTCCATCTCAGTGGATGGTGTCTACTTTTACTTAGTTATTACATAAAAACCTGAGCTATCATCCTCGATGGATCTCTTTCCCTCACACCCCACAACAAACTCACTGGTGAATCATTTGCAAATATATACCCCAACCTAACCACTTTCACCACTTCCTGCATTCTCTCAACATCACCTGTTCCACCAGTCATTTGCCTCTCAACTGCCTTAGTCTCAACTGGCTTTCTGTTTCCAGGCTTCCTCCTTTCAGCTTTCCTTTTACACAGCAGTCAGTATGCTTTTTTTAAGTGGTAAACTGATCATGTTCTTTAACAGACCAAAACCTTCAAAGATATTCTGCTGTACTTAGAACAAAACCCCAAATTTCTCCCTAATGTTGTCCTGTGTTCTCATCTCTCTGGTTAACCTCTATTCAAAGGACACCTCTTTCTGAGGAGTTTTTCCAGACAATCCTAAATAAAGTCATCCTTATTTTAGCCCAGCATATTTTTAAAAAAGATTTAAATATATCTGTTCATATAAATATATATGTATATATAAATACATATATAAAACATTAACATTTGCCATTTCAGCCATTTTGAAGTGTGCAATTCAGGGTCATTAAGTACATTCACATTAGTATTCATCCACAACTGTCATCCATTTCCAGAACTTTTCATCTTTCCAAACTGAAACTCTACCCATCAAATAGTAACTGTTCATTTTTCTCTCTCCTCAGTCCCTATAAGCCACTATTCTACTTTCTGTCTTTAGAATTTGACTGCTCTTATAATTAGAATCACATAATATTTGTCCTTTGGGGACTGACTTATTTCACCTAGCATAATTTTTTGTTTAATTTTTTATAAAGTTTAATAATGGATCTTTCATTTTTTATAATAATTTTTTATTATTCTTCATATTTTTTACAGTATTGTGTATTCCCCATAGGTTACCCATTGCAGCATTGTTTACAATAGCTAAGATATGGAAGCATAAAGTTTTCAAGGTTTATTCATTCTACAATGTGTGAAAATTTCCTTCCTATTTAAGGGTGAATAATATTCCATTGTACATATACACCACATTTTGGTTATCCATTCATCCACTGATGGGTCTTGATGGGTTACTGCCACCTTTTGGCTGTCTTCAAATCTGAGTGCACAAATATCTATTGAACTCTTTCAAATTAAGGGATATATACCCAAAAGTGGAAATTGAAGATCATATGATAATTCTATATTTAATTATTTGAGGAATCATTAGACCTTTTCCTCATTTTGTCTTTCATAAATTAAATGGTTTCTTCTTGACATCACACATTATTCATTTACTTATTTATTATTTTTCTCTTCTACCAGAAAATAAGCTTCATTATGGTACAGGGACCTGGTCTTATTCATTGCTATTTTCCTAGAAGAGTATGTTGGTTATAATGTGTAAATGCTCAATAGGTAATTATAGAAAAAAGGAAGAAAGAAGGGTAGGAAAGAAGAAAGGAAAAAGAAATTAGAGAGAGAGGAAAAGAGAAAGGTAGAAAGAAATGAATGAATTTAGAACCCTCATTCAAAGACACTCCAGCCTCTCGCTGCTCTCTACTCAGTATTGCTCTCTACTCTGTATGGCCACATCCAGCTTGGCCTCCTCAGGGATGGCTGCCTACCTGGTGTTTTAAGAAAGCAGGAACCTCACTTAAAAAGTAGTCTTACTCTATGTCATTCTACCATGACTTATAACTGATGTCTTGCTAGGTCTTAAACTATTTTACATTCAACTATTTGACCTTCCATACTCTGCAGAGATTCCTTGGGGATAACATATTGGTGACAATCAAACATGAATAAGATTCATTTGGTCTAAAATGTAGGATAGATTCCAGCACAGAGGAAGGGGAGGAAAGATGCATGGGGGAGGCATTCTTATTTAAGATAAAATTGCTTCCTTCTTCATTCTATTGCACAGAATATTCAGAAGCTGATGGAAAATAGTGCCATAGAATCTATTCTGGGAAAAGAGTTGTCATTATTTAACTGAATTTAACATTTCTATAGTTATCAAAATAATTGTTTTTTTTTTCTTATTAAAAGATGTTGGTCAAGACTACAGGAAAGTCACTCTCCTAGCAAACAGGGGGGCAGATCTCCCAAACTAGGCCACATTAGGGTCCATGTTGATATAGTGAACTTTTGGCAACTGTGAAATGTCAGTAATTTCAGAATGAATACACATCAAGAAACCTTTGACACATGGACAAAACAACAGTTGGAACAAATATCAAAACATAGTATCTTCACATGTGACCTTTAAAACTTACTGGCTCTGCATGCTGGTAACTTATTGAAAATTCTGAGGCCATATACCCACAATGACAATGTTTAATGAATGTTAATAGCATCACATAATAGATGGGCATATGGAGGTGGGGAGACTCTCAGTCTGGTAGCCAAGTCAGAGTCTGTGGAAATCTGGAATGAACGAGGAGTGAGTCATATTCAGAGGAACACTCATTCATTCATTAATTCATTCCTGCAAGCTCTTATTCAGTAGCTACTATACCCTTGCCCTTGCCCTTAGAGAGTTTACTATCAGGTACAACAAAAAGGACACCCAATTCCTATATTATGATGTGACAAATGGGAGAGAGATGAATACATTCTCTATGGGGACCATGGAATGTAAAAATGTACAGATGTCATTTTCAAATGACATTTAGAAAAGTCACAGAAGAGATGGCATTTGATTTAGTTCTGAAAGAACAGGAACACACAGATGCAACTTACATATATGATGTTCAGGGTGACACTTGCATTGAAATTTTCGGTGGAGCTAAAAGTTGTACCTTAGAAATCATTATAGTACTGAAATGACACACCCTAGGAATTGGCTTTGTAACTGGACATATCCATTTTCTGGTTTAATTTGGATTAATATAATTTTATAACTCCTGCTCTTCCTGCTTCCAAAGAGGTAGACATTCATTTCTCATGGCTACCCACTAAGTACTGAATTATAAAGCACTTTACAGTCTAGTAAGGAACTCCTAACAAAACGGCAATGCACAACATTGTGCGACAATGCTGGTTATTGTCACCTGAATGAGGCATCAGAGCCTCGGTCCATCACACTGGGGATTAGAGCTTCAATACTCAGAATCACTAAAATTGTCTGAAGAAATACATTTCTTCTTTCTCATATGTAGGACTTGTGGTGAATTGAAAGGTGAATCGAAAAAGTAACGCAAATGAGGATGCATATTTTCTCAGGATTTCAAAGGAAATTTTAGAATCAGAGAGGGCCTAAGTGATAAGTAAGCACAGTCTTGTTTGATAAATGAGAGAACAAACACACAGAGGGATGGTGTATAGTAGAAGTTATACATATAAGAGGAGCAGTTGGTCAGTGTTGCCTGAAAAGGAAGGACCTTGTAAAGTTTGTAAGGACCCACCCTCTGACCCTCACACCATACAGTGCTCCTCCCCCGGCCCCCCCAAGGTTGGTAGCAGTATTGGAGCAACCTTCATTGTAGAGTAAGCAGGGGGAGTCCCTTGTGGTTCCAGGCAGCTGAAGAGGTTAAAATAATTCAGCGCCCCATAACACCTTACCATCTGAAAGAACCATTTTCTCTGAAAGAAAGAATTAGTTCCAGGATTTTCTTGAGAAAATTGAGACAATAGAATGAAGAAATTGAATCCATTAATTTTCAAATTATAGGTGACAGAATTGTTTCAAAACAGAGTGGATTTGCCAGATGTGGTGAGCATTGCCTGAGCAGGGACGGCCCGAAATGGGCTAAGTCAGGAAGCACAGCTCTTAGACGTGGTCCAAATGAGAGGGTATGATGGCGAACTTAATCTGCAATTCCTCTTTGTAAGTTTACAAATGATAGTCTTTCTTGATATTTGGCCAGGTTAAAGCTTTTTATGGTGCAAGAATATCAGAGAGATTGTTGCTCAGAAGAAAAGCAAATTCTTAGTTGGGTAAAAAATCATTTCTATGTATATTGTCATTTATGGAGGAGACCAGAAATACAGTTTACATCTCTCTGATATATGAAGTAGCTGTGTATGGCTTGATTCCAATTTCTTGCCTGGCTAGGAGGGGATTTGGAGAGCTGATGGCATCAGCTCAGGCATGCGTGCCCTCCTAGTGCTGAGAGGAATTATGGAACATTCTAGGTAAGAGTCTGCATTCTGTTCGTATACTCTTGCCTCCTTGCTTGGCTAGGTATCAGGAATATGTCTGCAACATAGGCAGTGGGTGGACAATGAAGGCTTCAAACTGCCTCCTTTTCCTGGGTTTCATGAGCGAGTACCTGGGCCAGGGCTAGAGTCCCAGGAAGCCCTATTACCTGTGTTGCTCACCTATTCCTGCTCTCCTTCCCAACATGTCCTTGTCTGCCCTTGACTTATCAAGTACGTGAGAAGAATTGTGACAAAGCTTTAGCAAATCTGATGACACTTGATCAAAACACAGTCAAGCCCTCTCCTGTTGCTGCCAGGTCAGCCTGAGTGCTCTCTGCGGAGTCGGTGGATCACGCCAGATCTGCCTGGCTGAAGCCGCATGGCCGCTGAAGGTCTGCAGGCCACGTGATTGCTAATGGCTACTTCACACGACAGCCACTATGAACTCAAAAGGCTAAGTGGACCACCCACATCATTCCTCTTTAAGGGGTGAGGGGAAGAAAGCCTGCACTGGTGTCTCCCTGCACTATCAAGGATAAATCTTCAAATCCTTACCAAGGCCCAGAAAGTTCTCTATGATTTAGTCTGCCTCTTTAGCCTTGTTTTCAGGCAAGGCTTTATTCTATTCTTTCTGCTGAAACAGTTCTTCCTTTTTTTCTAGGCCTAAACACTCTTTTTATCCTTCTAGAGTTAGCTTAAGTGTGATTGTCTTGCTAAATCAACTTCTACCATACCTTCCAACCTTGTATTGTGCTTATAGCATATTATATTTTACCTTCATAGCATTGAATTTGGAATGTGATTATGTAATTGCTTAAGAGAAGCTTTGTTTAATGTGTGCCTTCTCCTTTGGACTCCAAGATTCACACAGAACAGGGACTCTAGAGAATTTATTCATCATGAATTCTCACTGCCTGGCCTGTAATGGGATTCAGATGGATGGATGGATGGGTGGGTAGATGGGTGGATGGATGGATAGATGGAGAGACAGATGGATGCATGGATGGATAGGGAGTTGGATGAATAGACAGACATATATTTTTGTGGATGGATGGATAGACACATGGATAGATAGGCAGGGATATAGAGATTGAATGAATGAATGAGCTGAGTGCTCTAGGAAAAGTACTTTGCTGAGCAATTAACATGCATCATTTAGTTTAATCAAAATAATAACTATTGTTATCTTGGTTTCACAGATGACAAAACAGAGGATTAGAAAGTTAAGTAACTTCCCTTAGGTCGCACAGACAGTACATGACTCAGCAGAAGTCTGAATGTGCAACTGGCTCCAGGCTAACCTTTGAACCACTCTCCTTTATTGTACTGGAAAATTCAAGAGTGTTTTTAAAGTTTGGGCCTCATGTCAATAAGGCAATCACCAGTTTTTTTCTATCTCCCCTAATAACTACTCTAATGTGGAGCACTAAGTGATCTTTACCACAGACCTGAGGCATACAGCAGGAGAGGGTGAGGCACAGGGGTCCAACTAGGGGAGGGAAGAGCACAAAGGACTATGGTGATGGTTCATAGGTGCTGTGAAGGTGAGAGAACTAAGGGGACTACATCTGAGGGCAGAAATCAAATACTGCCCCCAAATTAACACTGTAAGAAAAGACATAAATTTTAAAAAATTAAAGAAAAATAAAAAAGTTCTCTGACCAAATGAGCTCTTTTTTCCCCTTTCATCCTGTTACAGGTTCTTTAATATCCTCAGCACAAATCCTGAGCTCCCTGGCATAATGCACAACCCCTTTAATCATTCCTTACTCCAACTATTATGAGCAAGGTGAATTCGGCACCTGAATCATCATGTGTTACTGCAAGAGCCCCTGCCTCTCTCCCTTAGTACTTGCCCTTCCCACCCGACTCCTCTCTTCCAACCCCACTTCTGAGAACTCCAGAGTCTTTCTTCCTCCATGAATCATTCTCCAAATTTATAGACTCCTTCTCCTCCATGTGGCCTCAGCCCTCCATAGAGACTTCAATGTAGCACTCACTGGACTAAGCCATCATTTCTCTCCATCCTTATCTCCCATCATTTGGGAGTCTTATGTCTTGTTGCCTGGCACAGAGAAGGTGTTCAGTAACTGTTCACTGAGAGAAATCCTTTGAAAAAAGTTTTCTGGTTTATATCCTGAGCCATGACAACAGAAATGCATCCTTTGATTTGATTGTAAGTTTGGTAAAAGACACCTGCTAATAAGAAACTCTGGAAAAGTGTTTGCTATTTTTGTTTGCTTTTTTCTACTTTGGAGATCACAGGGATTTTCCTTTGTGCATGAGATAGAGCAGAGCCATCAGCTCTTGCAAAGCTGACAGCCCATCACTGGCTTTAACACAGGCAGCCTTGCCCTCTCTGCACTGAATGGACGAAATGTCAGCAGGCATTTAAGAAAGAGAGAGAGGGGGAGAGAGGGAGAAAAGAAGAGAGGGAAGGAGGGAGAGACAGGCAGAAAGAGAGACACTCAAAAGCTTAAAAATTATGTACATTTTTGTGACATCAAAGTTAGGTCTTTGTGCTTTTAAGTTGAGCAAAGTCACCATTTGGGGCCTTCACATACAAATTCCCCAGGTTATCTTATCTTTGGTTGGGGTTGCTAAGAGTACCCAACACTCCAGAAGGTTCCTTTGACATCTGCAGAACAATTACTTATCTGAGTCTGGTCTAACCATATGGTATTTGAAAGTTATCATATGTTAGACAGAATGTGCATGCCCCAAAGCCATCAAGGCATGTTTAAGAAGATACTTGTTTGAAGTTGTGCTTTGTTTATGAAAATGATATAAAATTCTAGTCCAAAAATAAAGGGACTTCTGTTATCTAGCTACTGAGTCAGAACCTGAAGACCTGCTGAATGACTCAATTTCTCCATAAAATCAGGACTAATGATGTCAACCAGGCTCCCTGTGTGTGCTGTGAATGCTAATGAGACAATAACGTTTGTGAGGAATGTGGTACTTCCTGGGGTAAATAAATTCCATTTTCTTTTCCCCCAGAAGCAACATCAGTCTTTGTCAGTCAAATACCCTCCAGAGCTCCTTATCATTGAGGTGATCAGCCTGAGGAGGAGACTTTGTTGAACAAGAAGAAAATCTGAAGGCACGATATTGTTTTTTCTTTGGATGGTGGGGGTGGAGGGGGACAGAAAGAGAATGTGGGGATGAGGAGGAGATGCCTCCTCTTTGGCTACTTTGTAATGGTACGTACAGTGGGTAGTGGAACGGGGGAACTAAAAGACCCACTATTGCCTTCAGATATGAGGGTATTTTCTGAACAACAATGTGAGGTTCTCTGGCCTTTCCCTTGTATAGGCCCCATCCTGACATTTGTGTGATGCTGGATGAGAGCACACTGAGAGACCCAGAAAGAGACTGGTTAAATATCTTTTATAAATTAAGATGGTTCTGTGGCCCAGTCTATGCTCCACCCAGGCCCTACAGCCCACTGCCAGGGGACCCTCTAGTGACGTCAATACTAAGAAGACCAGGAATTGGCAGGGGCAGCGTAGGGTCCACTGGAACCAGAATGGAGACTGACCTGGACATGTTTCCCAGGCAGTTTCTGTGAGCAGATTCTCCTTCCCCAGGCCTCACTTTTCTGGTAGGATTTTCAGGATCCCTGAGCAGGGGATTGAGAGGAGGCAGCGCCTTGGGGAACATTTGGTGACCAACGCTGAACAAAGGTAGTCATTCCTCTGATGACTACCTCACTGAGCTGAGGCTGGGGTCTCTCCTCCTTAAGTTCAATCAGGCACTGGTAGGCCACAGCCTTTGGTCTGGGAACCCAGTTCAGCTCCTTGTCTCCCTCTTGTTGGCTCAATTAGTTACTGAAATTTCAAAAAAATTTATCTTAGGATGGAAAAACAAAAAAGGTCCTTGTATGTGGGTGTTTGTCAGATGCAATGGTCTTGTGCTTGGTATGGGGCTGGCCTGCCCTTCCTTCCACTGCACTGCCTACAGCCAAATCACAATCCAGTCATGTCTTAGACCTGCAGTCCTTGGAAACTAATAGAATATTAAGGGGGTTCATAATACTACTACTCAGCCATAAAAAAAAAAAAGATGAAAGCTGGCATTTGTGAGCACATAAATAGACCTTGAAGGTATAATGCAGTGAAATAATAATGAGTGAAATAAGCCAGCTGGGGAAAGAAAAGCACCAAGCACCATATAATTTCACTCATATGATTTCCCTCACTTTGTCTCTGGCCCAGCTGAGTGCACTACCCATGACTCCTGGTCCTACAAACTGCTTGGGCTTTTCAGGTGGTCAACTCTATGGCAATCTGCCTCTAGAAGGACAGTTCTCTGGGGCATTCTGGAACATTGTGGGATACATCCTGGTATTCTTATTGGTGACTCAGTAGGCAATTTGACTGATCACAGGGTAATATTCACAAAATGCAACCGGATGTATTTTTATTTGCTTCATGAGCAAAGTTCCCCACTGTTCACACTGAGGTCAGGGGGGAGGGCAAGGATGTTGCTAGGGCAGATACATCTCCATGACTGGGAACAAGAGTCAGCAGAAGTCTCTGAAGTCCCCCCTGACGTGGGAGAGGGCATCACTACCTCTGAGAGACCAGTGAGACTGTTGAGCTCTTTCCCCTGCTACCATCTTGTCTAAGGATAGTTGCAAAACAGTGCTCATCAGCATGAATGGGTATGCTTCTGGGCCTCCCTGGTGGCGCAGAGCTTAACTGCTGCACTGTGGAGCTGTCGGCAGTGGCAACGCGAGTTTCACAGCCAGGAGATTCCCACATGGTGCGGCAGACCTCTCCTGCCTCGCCCGCTGCTCCCCTCAGCAGTGTATTTCCGTCCATCTGCCTTGTTCTGCTCCCCCCTCTGTCTCTGGTGAACCTTCTCACCGCCCCAAGCCTCTGGCCTGTACCCCAGCTTGTATGCATAAGTAATTAAATCTTAAAAAAAATGAATGGGTATGCTTCCTAGTTTCTTTAATTTTGCATCCTTTAAAAACAAAATATAAGTAAAATGCGCATACCTTAAGTGTACAGATCAGTGAATCTGCATGTGCATATACTTGTATGATTGACACCTGATCAAGATATAGAAACTTTCCAATACCTCCAAAAGTTCCTTCAGGCCCACTCACAGACATAACTCACTAAAGGTAACTCTAAGCCTACTTTCATCACTGTATATTAGTTTGGCCTATTTCTGAGCTTCACATAAATGAATCTGTACAGTGTATACTCTTATGTTTGGATTCTTTCATTTACTATTAGATTCACCTGTGTTGCTTTGTGTATTAAAAATTGTCCTTTTCACTGCTGTATAGTATTCATGAATGTACTACAGCTTATTTATTTGCTCATTTTACTGATTTTGGAAATTTGGGTTAGTTCCATTTTAGGATTGTAAATGAAGCTGCTTTGCATTATAATTTCTTAGTTAACACTTTTCTAAAGCTTATTATAAACTTGAGTACAAGTATTAGTTACTTAATCTTCATAATAAATCTAAGACAAGTATTCTTGTTATTATTTCCATTTTAAAAGTAAAGAAATGTAGGCAGAAAGAGGTTAAATAACTTCCCAAAACATTTAACTAGAAAGTAGTACAGTTTGGATTCAAATTCTAGAAGTCAGTCTATCTCAATGACTTGCTTTCTTGACCAGTTTTCTATGTAGCTGTCTGCTCCAAGCCAAACTACTTATTAGCTGTGTAACCTTAAACAAGTCTTTAAATCACTCTGTCCATCTCATCTGCAAGTGGGAGATAACAAGAATACCTCCATTCATGGAGTTATAGCAAGGATTAGATAAACAATTCACATAAGAACGACACAGTGCTTGACTCATCAAACAGCCATTTCCAGTCCCCTCTTGCCTGCCTCTGCAGAGGCTATAAAAGCTAAAGGCTCCCTTCCGAGTGTCCTCTGCACCCAAGGTGTCTATGTGTCCCAGTTTTGTGCAATGAAATTAATAGGATATAGGCTACTGGACATCTGGAAAAATTTTGCTTCTTTATAAAAGGAATATGTAAGAAAGGAAAATTCTCTTGTTGCCTTTCTTCCTCTCTCTAATGCAGATGTGATATCTGGTACAGAGGCAGCCATCTTGTAAGGCCAAGGATGAAAGCCAACACACTAAGGATGATGGATATGAAAGAGAGGAAGAATCTTTCTCTTTAATGATATGGCTGATCTTGCCAAGTCAGGTCACGGATGCGTGTCTCCAGACTTCCTGTTAAATATGCAATAAATACCTTTGGAAATTAAGGCATAGTTTGGTCAGGTTTTACATTACTTGCAATATAGATTATAGACCATAGAAGATCACCATAATATCTGGTATAAAGCAAGAGTTCAAAAAAGATTAGGTTATTGTGTTGCCTTTTGTCTAATGGGAACCTGTGCCCAAATGCCTTCACCTCTATTAATTTGCAAATGATTTTCAAAAGGCTCTTTTTAACACCATGAGAGGGAGATTATGGCATCAGATGTGATTCTCAGGGATGCAGCACCCACCCACTCACTCCCCATCCCCAACCCCGCCCCCCACGCCCACCCCCATCACTGACTGAAAACAAGCAATAGGCAACTGGACGTGTCCGCGTTCTCAGAGGTATTCTCTAGGCTGAGCCTCTGAAAAAAATAGCTAAATGTACCTTTTCCCCACCTTATTAAAAAAAAATATCAGAAACTTTCAGGACAGTTTTCAGCATGAGTCTTGATAGGACAGACCTGGGGCTGAGGGCTTCCGCAGGCTGGGGAGGCAGGTAAAATAGCACTCTGCAACAAATGCGAATCTGGTTATTTTGTGACAAGCTGTCCTGCCTAGCACTGCCATGAGGTCTAAGCAAGAACATACTCACTGTGTGAGCTTTTGCTATTATTTTTAAATTTTAAGCATCACTTAGCAGTGATGCTTAATAATGTCATTGGACTTTTGTTTGGTTAGGTTGAACTCAACAAGTATATATTGCGTGACTGTGATGAGCAAGGCAGCCAGGAGATTGTCCAAATGATATGGAGGAAGGGATATAAATCTGTTTTACATGTCATGTCTGTTGATACTTAATGACCTTTCTGAATCAAGACCTCTGATACTGGGGCTCGAGCCTCTTCCCCAACTACGTGTACTTTGTACACACCATCTTGTCAAGGATGCTGAAAGGGCCAGGGCTATGGTCTTAATGTGCGTTCTCCCATCTTACCCCCAATTCAAGTATTGAATCTTACCCCCTCTGGGAGGTGTTTGAGAGGGGAGCCCTCACAAATGGGGTTAATCTATTAAGACATTCCACCAAGCTCCCTGGTGACATCCGCCATATGTGAACCAGAAAGAAGACCTGCACCAGAATGAGTCCATGTTGGTGCTTGATCTTGAACTTTCAGTGTCTAGAACCATGAGAAATAAATTTCTGTTGTTTATAAGCTACCAGTCTGTGGAACTTTGTCACAGCATCCTGACTGGACAAAGACAAATGGGGATAAACGAATAGGTGAAAGGAATTGGAAGCTATTAAGGAATTTAATTATAAATTAATTATAATTTCTGCCTGTAAGCTCTTTTTTTTTTTTCCCTTTCAAATTTCCTTGTAAGCTACAGGTATAAAAACTTACTGTTTCAGAAGACAGGTCCTAGAATCTGAAGAGCTCTTTCCCCCATGGCCACTTAACTGAGAACAATATTTGTTACTCACTTGGGTGGTCTAGTGGGGGTGCTAAGGCAGAAGTTGGAACCCTCAGCTTTCTATGTGGCCTTGAATAGCTCCTCGACAAGGTGCTTCTCCATGAGAAGTGCTGCCCTGATGATTAGCCCTTGTTCCGTGAAATCACACGGAGTGCTGTGCTGTCCTTGCTAAGAGGGATCATTTTCAGAACTCGCACTGGGTGGAGGAAAGAGCTGTGGATGGAACCACTCTGTACAGCAGGACCCAACTTCTCACTAGAGACTCCAAGAAAGGACTTCATGTTTTGACTTTTTAAGGTATGTGCTGCAAATCCTGACATGATGAGCAGCCCATCTTAGAGCAGTAAGGAACCAGGAACCCATTCTTCTCCCGGGGCGGGGAATGGGAGCTCAGGCGTTGGAGGTTCAGTTATCAGTGCAGGCTCACAGCTCACGCGAAAGTATAAAGAGCTAAGGTGGGCCCAGTTTATTTCCAGTTTATGTGTAATTGAAGCAACCTGTTAATTGTGTAGGAGTGAATCTTTTCTATACAAATGTCCCTCATAATGATGTAAATCAGTTGTAATCAACAGAAGGAATCGCGCTTTAGAAATGCAGTGGGTCATGAATTTTAATCAAATACTTTAAGTGATGAGGGGAACTGACTAAAATAATTCCATGGTGAATCCTCATATTTTAATGGGATTAATTACCTCCTAATTTGTAGCCTACGCGGGGAAGCTTTCTAATTTTTAATGCACCTGAAAATCCCGACTCTCTTATACTCTTGTTCTCTGATCCATTCACTACTCTAGAAATAAGCAGCTTGTTTTCCTTAATCACAGTTTGCATCTCTGCTTAAAATAACAAAAATCACTACTTGGGCACACACATCCTCATAACACTATCTTCAGGGTTTCAACAATTGCCGTCTCCACTATCTCTTAAATGCCTGCAGTGTGGCCTGCTTTGCTGAGGGAAGTGCCAGCAACGCATCGTGAGGTGGCACTGGCATGGTTACTGGAGTGCAGCATATTCTGATGAAAACTTTGATATCATTAACATGCTAGTCCGCAGCCACCGCTGACAGATGCTATTAAAGCCATCAATCTGGAAGGACAGAATCCGGCAAGGGGCACTAACTTGGGTGAATTGTGAAAGCTGAAGAAATGGACTCCGCTGGTAGCTCTAATCAAAGAGTAATTTTGCTTTTGGTATAGTTATTTGGAATACATTTCTAAGTGGTACTGCTTAGGGAAAATAATCACTCAAAAATTAACTCTGCCGATTCTATCGATAGATCTTATGAACCACCCTTTTAATAGATTCCCACGTTTCCTCTGGCAATGCTGGAATTAAACAGTGACACCCTAGTAATGCACAGGGGCAGGATTGGAGGCAGAAGAGGCAACTCTACCTCTTGGCTTTATTTTATTTTTTAAATATTTTCCTTTTATTTATTTATGCATAGCAGGGCTGGGGTGTAGGCCAGAGGTGTGGGGGGTGAGGAGGATTCACCAGACACAGAGTGAGGAGCCTAACAGGCAGATTAACTGAAACACACTGCTGAGGGGAGCAGCGGGCGAGGCAGGAGAGGTATGCTGCGCCATGTGAGAAGAAGCTCCCTGGCCAGGGATCAAACTCATGCTGCAGTGGCTGCTGATAACTTCATAGTACTGAGACTTAACCCCTTGCACCACCAGGGAGGTGCCCATAGCTTTATTTTAAAGATGACTCCAGTTTTAAATATCCAGCCCTGCAGCCTCTCCTGTGTGCCCCTCCACCATCTCCAATGCCTTTTGGGCTTTGCATTCAAAGTCAGTGGTCTAGTAACTGGTCTGTATTTCCCCATCAAACTAGCTCCTCTAGTTTTCCTTATTTCTGTCATCTTTCCTGTAATCTGAGTTCTTTTCATTTTGTTTTTTAAGTAAAAATTGTTTGTATTGAAGGTGTACAACACAATGATTTTATATACATATACATAGTGAAATGATTACATACTATAGTTAGTAAACTAATCACCTCCTTCACAGGTACCTTCATGTATGTGTGATAAGAGCACCTGAAGTCCAGTGGCAGCATCTTTGTGTTTACTACAATATCATTAACCACAGTCATCAACTTTTACACAGACTTACCCATCCCACTTGATTGCAAGTTTGTACTCTTTGACCAACATCTCCCCATTTCCCTCTCCTTCCTGCCTCTCACCATTCTACTCTTTGATTTTAGGTATATGAATTTTTTAGAATCCACAGGTGAGTGAGCTCATACAATTTTTTTTCCGTCTGTATCTGGCTTATCTCACTCAGTGCAATGGTTCAACATGTTGCAGCAAGTGGCAAAATCTTTTAAGGCTGAATAACACGTCATTGTACATTTATCCATCTATCCTTCTTTTTAATTTATCTATTTGTTCCATAATCCATTTTTTATTCATTCATCCAAAGTCACACAGTTCACAAGAGTCAAAGCTGGGCCTTGGATGCAGATATGTCTAATGATTCAGGTCTTTCTGTAAAAAGGATCTTATTTCTGTTGATAGGGAGGCTACTCAGGGAAGTACTTTGTTTGCACTGTGGTGAAATGTTAAACCACACGTAAGCACACATGCGCGTGCACATGCACACACACACACACACACACACACACACACACACTCTCTCTCTCTCTCTCTCTCTCACACTTCTAAAGGATTCATCAGAATGGAAGAACATTTTCTGCTCAGTCAAACATGCAAATTCCTGTAGAGTTAGTTCACCAGAAGGAAGGGGTGGATCATTCTTTAGGTTATGGGACAGATGCCCACATGTCCTTCAACAGAGGCCGGTGAGACTACTGGCTTCTCTAACTCAGAGACTGTGTTAGCCTGACAGATTCACATCTCACCCTAGAAGCACTTGTCAACTTTTTGTCAAGTCTCTGCAGGCTGAAACACAAACCCTTGGGCTTGCTATGGTAAAGGGGCTGTAATTTCATTCATGAGTCTTCATCCATAAAATATACCTTTTACTACGTCCTTATCAATAATGATACATAGAAAATCCATAATTATTCTTTGCAAGATCAGAAACAGCATTTCTATTTGCTGTGTAATTGAATCAAGAGCATTTCAGCTTTGACTTCTCACTCTCTGAAATCCACGCTTTTCATTTTCAGGACCAAATAAAAAAGATACAAGCAAATTCTCTGAACCCTATAGTGAAAATTCTTTCATGTATGTGATTATATACACTATCAAGAGAGTAATATGCCAGGTAATAATTTTGATTTCTGTTTCACTGTAATATACCCAAATCAGTCTAAGTAGACACTATTGAGAAAGGGAGGAAAGTAAAACCCTCTTTTTAAAATAGGATAAAACCTCAAAGAATTAGCAAGTCTGAATCTCCAACCTTACAGTGAGCTCCAATTCTATCATTCCAGCTACACAAAGGGCATTTCTTCTTAGAAAACACTTTATCATCAAATCCAATATATCCCAGGCTAAACCAAACAAAACCAAAATCATTCCCTAAATGATCTCTTGATGCTGTCAATGGCATTAGTTAAAATTAACATATTAGAAGAAAGTTTGATTTCTTTCCTCTTTTGTTTCCTAAATTCCATCAGGTTCAATCCTATTTTTAAGCTTTAGTTAAAACAATTATTTAGAACTCACTACATACTAGGTATAATCTGAAGTGTTAGGTATAAAGTAATGAACAAGGTTATTGCCCTCACAGAGTTTAATATTCAGGAGTATGAGTCAATTATTAAAACAGGCTAGTGTGTGGAATAATTAGCGATGGTACAGCATACTGTCCAAGCATGTGAGAGGAGCAAAAGGCACATGTGGGCCAGGGTGTGAGAACAGAGTCTCCAGGGAAGTTACCTCTGACTGGATGTGAAGGAAGACTAGATGTTAGTCCATGAAGAATGGTGGTGGGGTAGGGGTGGAAAAAAGGGAGAACAACATTATTTTATTTTATTTTTTGCTGTCTTTTATTTATGTTTTATTTATTTTAATTGAGGTAATATTTGAATACCTTCATGAGGATTTAGCAGCATAGTGCATCCCCCACCAACTCAACCATAGTCCACCACATAGTCCATGGTCTTCCTTCCCTTTTTGATCTCAGCACCCCATCCCCTCCCTGCCTTGGTGCACCAGTTCTGTAATCAGCTATGAAGGTTATCTGACTCTTAGTTACTTTAGATTCCCATATTATGACAACATCTGGTATTTATCGTTCTTCTTCTGAGTTATTTCACATTGTGTTATCCCTTCCAGTGGCATCCAAATTGCCACCAATGGCATGAGTTTATCTTTGTTGATTGCTGAGTAATATTCCCTGATGTACATATACATTTTAAACTGAAAGAGCACCCTGGACAAAATCCTAGAAATGAGAAAGCATGAAATCTTATGTCTATGACCTGGAATGCAAAATGGGGATGGGCAAGACACAAGGTTAAAGAGATCACCAGGGACCACATCATATGGGGCCTTATAAAGACATCTATGAGCTTTGGACTTCATCCAATGATTTTTGAAAAAAGGGATGATACAATCATTTTTTTGCTTTTGGAAGATCACTGTGAAGAGGGCAAAAAACATATTGGAGGCTGGCAAGTCTGGAGCCAGGGAAGGCAGCTAGAGGCCAATTTATAGAAAAGAAGCCACGGCTCTGGACACAGTAGTAGCCATGGAGATGGAGATAGGTGAGTGCATTCAGGATCCCTGTTGGACTGGGCTCCTTTAATGTCACTTACATTATCAAGGAGCCTGCTCATGGTGAATGCTTGAGGAGCTGCAAATCACACGTGGAGCTGGAGTCAGACAGCCTATTAAAATCCCAATTCTGCTCATTAGCTCTGTGGTCTTGGGTGATTTAATATATTGGTGCCTCAGTTTCCTCAAATGTGGAATAGAAATAATAATAGTGAACACCTCATATTAATTGCATAGTAAATGCAACATTAATTCACTTAAGCACTTAGAACGTGCCAGGCACATAAAAGCACCTACTATATATGAATTATTGTTATTAAATGTGTTTGGTATTGGATTGCCATTTCCTTTATTCATAATCGCATCACATCGTACTCATTCTATTAGACAATAGCATCTTAAACAGCCTTCCCTACGTATTCTTCCTCTGTAGAATTCTACTCGGAGCAAGACTTCTAGATGACTCTTTAAGGCATCTTTCATCGTGTCACTCCTCTTTTCTAGACCTCACAAGCTTCCCCAAATCCTTCATCTAACAATTAAAACTCTTAACCTGACCCTATTTACTCTTAACCTTATTTCCCATTACAGTTATGCCCCCAGGATATGCCCTTTTGTTTTAGAAGAATTCAAATTTTCGAGAAGTTTCATGTAATGGCTTATGATGATTCACTAATCCCATTTATGAGAAGTGCTTTGGATGGTGGGTACCTCCCAAGTAGCTGAGCACCAGGAAGCAAGAGCCCTGAGGTCATCTTCCCAGTGATGAAGTATTCCCAGTATATTTGCTTTGCAAGTCTATAGTAGTGACATTCTTATGCACCATTTTCATCATTTTTATTGATCTATTTTGTCTTTTGTGGGCTAAAAAAGGACAGTAAAGGTTTACACCGAATATATGCAATAGCCATAAGTGAACTGAACAAAGGCATTCAGCCTCATCACAGAGTTATTAATGCATGGACATTGCAGTGGAAGGCCACACCGTGACAGTTAATGTCAACTATTGAGGTGACAGGGTTCATCTTAAGGAGATTTGGTGGTGTTTTAGTGTAAAAGGCATAATTCTAGGGCTCAGGAAGTATCAAGATCACTTGAAATTAACAACAATAATTAGTTAGACTTATAGGAATTTGCCTTATGAATATTTTCAGGAAGAAATTACCCCTTGAAAGATAAAGGAAGAGTGTTTTCTTTAAAACACATACTCTGCTCATTGTTGGGCCCAACTTCTTCCACATTCCTTCCATCATTTCACCAAAGCCTGATTCTATTGCTAGGTCCTCTGGGAAGTCTCTTGTAATAATTACAACTCATATTGACTTACTCCTCTTTAAACTGCCATTTTATTTATGTATATTTTTTGTATATAAATAATGCATAATTAACATAAACAGTACATATATAAAATGTACAAGAGATGTGACATATGTATTCCCCTGTGAAATCATCACCACATGTAAGATACTGAACATATCCATCACCCTCCAAATTTCCTCCTGTCCCTTTGTAATTCTATCCTTCAAACCCAGACATGACCCTAGACAGCCATTTATCTGCTTTCTGTCACCAAAAACAAACAAATAAAAAATGCCCTACACTTTACTTCTTAAGTAAATCACAATCCATCATTATTATTCTTTCCTTAAACATTCAATTATCTTGTAGAGATATGTAAAAAATGAGGAAAAATTATTTTACATTTATGATCATATGTTCCATTTCCCTTTCCCTGATGTATCAATTTTATATGGCTCTATGACAAGTTTCTCCAAAACTGAATAGCTTAAAAATTCATGTATTATTTCACAGTTTCTGTGGGTTAGGAATTAGGGTGCCGCTAAGTAGGGTTCTCTATCTCAGGATTTCTCACAGAGCTGCAAACAAAGTATCCAGAGTTTCAGTCAACTCAAGATTCAACTGGGGAAGGATCTTCTTTGAATTTCAGTCACATGATGGTTGACAGGATTCAGGTCCTGGAGAACTTATTCCCCTTTTCTCACCATATCATTTTAGAAATTTTTAATTCTTTATCTTCACCTTCACCAATTTTTCTCATGATGTGTCTGTGTTCTATTAGTACCATTCACTGTATTTTCCATATTAGACATTTTAATTTTCTTTCTTTAAGTTTAATTTGGCACTACAGAGACTTATGTGTATTTACTGTCACTCTGTCATTGTTCTTTTCTACTAATGCTATCATCTGTATTATTTCTAAGCTTGGATATATTGATAACTTTTTCTCCTTAGTATGAGTTGTATCGTATTGCTTCTTTAAATGCCTACTAATTTTTGATTAGGTGATAGATATGTGTCTTTTTATGTTGCTAGGTTTTAATTTTTTTCTTTTTGCATTATTTTAACTATTTTTCAACTTTGTTCTGGGACATAATTAAGTTACTTGGACACATTTTGATTCTTGCACAACTTGCATATAAGTTTCATTAGGTGAGACCACAGCAGCCCTTAGACAAGGATTAATTTGGCTCCTCTATTTAATTACTACTCTCCCAAGTACTGAACCTCATGCCCCATGTGCTATGAGGTTTCTCTGGTTGCTAGCAACATGAATTATTTTCAGTCTTAAGTGAATGTCAGTAATTTTTCTTTCAATTCTTTCCTGGTGATTCTTTTCTTAACTTCCAGAACTTTCTACACAAACATGCATAAATCAGTATTCAGCTTAGGGCTTGAAATGAAACTTCAGGTTCTGGAGCTCTCTCTCTGTAGCTTTTTTACTCTGCCTTGGGAATTCTAGCTGTTTTGTCCTCCCTTAACAGTCTCAACTTTGGCTTCTCAACTTGGAGAGACTACTCGGCTCTGTCTAAATTAGCTTCTCTGCCCTCCAACCTGGACAGTTTGTGTAGGTATCAGCTGAGGCCACTGTAGGGCTTACCCTGCCTGTTATCAAATATTAGATAAACTATATTTTCTTCTATACATTTTATGGTTTCAGGTCTTACGTCCAGGTCTTTTATCCATTTTGAGTTGATTTTTGTGCAGGGTGTGAGGTAGTAGTCCAGCTTCATTTTTTTGCATGTGGCTGTCCAGTTTTCCCAGCACCATTTATTGAATAGACTGTCCTTGTTCCACTGCATTTTTTTTTTTGCTCCTTTGTCAAAGATTAGTTGTTCATAGATATGTGGCTTTAATTCTGGGTATTGTATTTGGTTCCATTGGTCTTTCTGTTTTTGTTCCAGTACCATGCTGTTTTAATTATTATGGCTTTGTAATATAGTTTGAAATCAGGGAGTGAAATTCCTCCGTTTTCTTTCTTTTTAGTTAGGAGGGCTTTAGCTATGCGAGGTTTTTTGTGGTTCCACATGAATTTCATCAGTAGTCGATTTATTTCTTTGAAGAATGTCATTAAGATTTTTATTGGAATAGCATTGAATCTGTAAACTGCTTTTGGTAGGATTGCCATTTTGATAATGTTAATCCTTCAAAGCGAAGGAAGTGAAAGACAATATAAACAGATGGGATTATATCAAAATAAAAAGCTTCTGTACAGCAAAAGAGACATTAACCAAAACTAACAGACACCCTACCAACTGGGAAAAGATCTTTGCACACAATACATCTGATAAAGGACTGATAACAAAAATTTACAAGGAACTCACACAACTCAACAACAACAACAA